>WOGR01000520.1:306-24864 GCA_015342045.1 Leptinotarsa lineolata | reverse complement strand
CGCAATAAGCCCAAGAGGCTGCAGTGTTTTCTGGAGACTAGGAAGTAATGGATAAGTCAGATAGCTCCCAAGTAACTAAATAATAATAATAAGTTTATATTTACTGGGTAAGGCATATTACTCCACAGATGAAAATTAATAAACAAGCAAATGTCAAATTCATATAAAGTTATGCATTTGGCATAAGTCTATATGAAATGATGAATCATTATGAGTATTTATTTTATTTATTTTTTGCCATATGTACAATAGTTTCATATGATGAATAAATTCTGATTGATTTAATTTCTTCAAAAATAAAATTGGCAACTGGTTTCATGAAACAACATTTTTGGACATTTATTTATTTATTTAATTTATTTCTACGGGATATACCCCCTTACAGTGTAAACATTTCACAGAAAAAAAGTAACAATATAAAAATGTAAAATATAAACTGATACGCTACGGAATGTTTCTGCATCAAAATAAATGAGAATGAACACTGTAAAAAAACTAGTTGAGAAGTTTAGATAGATTAATTACCTACCTTGTGGATCATGAATCAAATGTATGGCAGAAAAATTGAAGACAGGTGCCTCAGATTTCTTCTTGTATGCCTTAGAAGCCAATTTTTTCACTTTGCTCAGTTGCTTTTCTCTTTTTCTAGTTTTCTTGTTGACCTTATTCGCCATGATGACTTCCTTCGGGTCCACTTCATTGTCAGAATCAGAGTCATCGGAATTTTTCTCATCAGGATCTTTACCCAAAAAAAATTTCATTGAAGCCACCATAACCTTGAAGTAATTTGAATTCGATTTTATAAAAATTAATAACAAACTTCATCTCAAGGAAATGATTTACAAATTACAATGCCGAAATTTTAAAACAAATCGGGAAATATATATGTGTATCTGTGAATAAATTTTCTTATACTTATATAAACTTTTCTGATTACACTGTTAATTTGTTCGTCTTAAATATAATGCTGTTTAGATTTTTAGACATGAACTACCTTTTCAGAAGTGGATATTTTATGAAGTTAGGAATAAAGAGATCATTAAAAAAAATCCATATACATTTGTTTTAAGAAAAAGTTTTTGTTGACAAACGTTTTTGAACTATGTTAAAGAAGTATAAAAGTACATAGTACCTATTAATCTATATAAAATAGAATGTCAAACACATTTTTACAGAGAAAATAAATGCTATATAAATTAAAATTTTCCTTAAAAATATATGTTACAGTATCGCGAGATAATATAATAAATTTTATAATTCATAAAAAGAATGGTCATTGTCAAATTCATCCAAATTATAATAGGTTTTATCAATTGGAATGTACCTTTATTCTTTCCTGAACATATTCAAAGAATAACTCTTCAGGTGCATAGGAAATTTATTGTACATATTTATTCCATTGTATATCAATGAATCCTTTACCATCGTTATTGTGGGCAGGGGAAGTCTGATCAAGTTAGCTTGACATATATTATAGTGCGACTCATTTGTATCATCAAGAACTTACTTCTGTAAAACAAAAACAGACTGAAGCATGCTTTTGCTGCATACTCCCCAGAAGGCACTGATGGGGACTTTATTGGTCACACTGTATGTATAACAGTTGAAATATCATTTGACTTGATGATTTCTAGGAAATATTCTAGATCATTAAGTTTCTGACTGACTTTTACACAGGATTTTTGAATTTGATTTCAAACTTACTGTAGACAGAGATATTGACATGAAATCAAGATGATTGCAAAAAAAATCTTGTATTACATGCTCTTTTTTTAATGTCATCAAAAGATTTTTGAAACCCCAATCAATTTAGGAAAACAGTAATTGACAAATCAACATACATACCTTGGCAAATTTTGAGAAACATCCTGTTGCAATTACATTCACAGTTTTGGCGTCATTCCAAATATTCTTCTTGTACAACTCGATCATTACATCAATAGACATTTTTGCAGCTCTGTTTGAATCTTTCATCATGGTGAATATAAAATTCTGCAAAGTGGAATTTAACTTTGCATTTTTGTGTTTGGCATTCAAGTTTTTTATATCTGTGATGATGTGGTTCTGTAAAAAGGATCTCAGTGCCTTGTCTTGGCATCGAAGAAGTTGAAAAAACAATTCCAACAAATCAGTGGGTGCAAGGAGATTTTTGTTACGGAGTAAAATCAAAGCTCGACAAAAGGCCATTCGCATATTGTTGTCCAGTACAGTGTTATGATTTCGCAATACCTCTATCAATTGTTGGGGAAACTCTTTTAGTTCCTTAGGGTAACAGTGAGCTACTTGGGCCATAAACATAACCAGATCGTCCAAAGTTTTATTGTGCTGCTCAGGATATAGCTGAAATGCTTCCAGAGTATTGTAAAAATGCGTAAACTGGGACATGAACTCTTCATGATATGAGGCAGGATCTCTCTTGATGAGATTTTGAAGTTGTGGAATATTGAATTCCAGTTGATTGTTATGGCCAACCATTTTCGACGTTCTGTAATTGTATATAGACTGTCACTTAATACTATACACTTTCGTTGATAACTATAAACAATTCTTTTGGTTTCAAAGAAATACACATGAATTGAATGTGCTTATGGACCAATAATTTCTCTGGGAGAAACTTACCGTATCTAAGGTTGCTACGTTATTTGTGAAATATGTCGGTTGTTGATAAGTATGTTGTATCGTTTCAAATATATAACATGTATTTCACCCTTTTTTGTTGCATTTATAAGCACATTCTGTTTTCGTTTTCAATGTGTTGTTTTTGCTCTCAGTGAAAGCAAAGAGAGGTTAATTCGTTCTTATCAGAAGAAGATTTTCAGCTTAACGGGTTCCGTTACTAGAAATGTGTCCAACTGTTATTTCTTCTTCTTTTTTATTTTCAAAGTCTACATAAGTTAATCCTTGTGCGTTTTTCGGCAATCTTCATAAAATAGGTGTTGAAAGTTTGGCATTATTTCCAACTTTGAAAGGAAAAGATGAATGAGCTCAAAGACTTCATACTTGATGATTCATCACACTGAAATGCTTCAAAACTACCAGATTTGTTCGAGGTATCCTGTGTAATAAAATACGTTATCGAACATAGATATTATAATTTATAGACTCATATCATTATCTAAAGTCACTCTACTCCTATGTAGTATAGTAAAATTAACTCAAACTCCAACAGGAAAACAAATTTTAAGAAAAAGAACCGTAATTAGAAGTTTTACAAGACAAGAGATAGTACGCAGCCAACACAATTGTATCTTATCCTTGTGAAAATTTCGATGTAGCTCTCTGAAATATGCTTTCCAAAGTATTTTAAATTGGTTACGTGCTGCCTTGATGCAATATTTATGATGAATGATGGTGTTTCATGTGAAAGACATTTTATATCGATATTTTTTCGTATAATGAATTGAAGGATATAGCTATTATACGTGGTAGGAGATTATAATGAAAAATGAGAAATAAAACCTTCTATGTTTTTTTACCACTTTCATTTGTAAATAATGTTACTGAATATATATCACACATAATAACCATTCAGTCTAGTAAATATATACAGAGTAAAGTCTCTCTTTCTAATGGTTCTGGATAGTTTCGAATGTTTAGTCAAACAAAAATTACAAATTGTTTGCCCTAGCATATTAGGGTATTAGAAGAAAATAAGAAGAAGTAACCGCATGTTTAAGTTCGGATTTTGCGTTCCCAGCAACTTCATTTCCCAGTCACAGTCAAAATGGTGATGACTTGGGATGAGTAGATAAAGTTTTAGGGTGTTGTAGCCGTTTTTATCGTAAATTTAATACGAAATAAGGGCCTATATGTTTATATTACCCAAGATAAATCAAACCATTGAAGGAACATACCAAGACCTCAAATTGATACACAAGTTACCAAAAGCAAATATTTTCTATTTTTTATTCAGCAGACTTTGTTGATAAACATGTCTACCTTATTATGTAAAAATTCTGTTTTAAGAATCTATCAAGAAGTTATGGAAGACGTAATTTCGGGCGTAAGAGAGGTTTTCCTGGAAGATGGAGTGGATGAACAAGTATTGCAAGAACTGAAGCAGACTTGGGAAACAAAGTTGATGAGCACAAAAGCCGTGCAAGATGAACAGGTTGAAAAGAAAAAAGCGGAACATAATGGCTTTCCAAAAGTCGTTAACAACCCTGTTCAGCAAACCGTTAGCTCTCAACCACCTCAGCAGTCACTTCCACAGCAGTTGCTGCAGCAGCACATCCAACATGACAAACTGGTACGTGTAATACTATTTTGAATACATTTATAATCTGGTGGAAGCCGTATCTCCTTATAGATACGGCTTCCACCAGATTTGTCTCCTCTTGATTTATTTTTGTGGAGGTGTGTAAATAGTAAAATCTGTAGAACACAAAGTATTCAGAAGGTGATGTTTTGATTACCAGTTTAATGAATAAGTTAGCAAAAACAAATTTTAATTTCAAAATGTTTCACGAGATTATCCTAAGATCCTAATGACAGCATGTAGAACATTTCAAGTTTTGATCTCTTATAAATATAATTTTACTGTCTTAATTGTTATGAGTACTATCTGAACTGGCATATGGGTGACTTATCAACTATTTCCAGGTCCCAATTCAAATCACTTTACCTCCGCAGCCCGGATCCGATGGACTTCAGCGAATCCTTACAATCCAGGTGCCCGCGTCTGCCCTACAGGG
This sequence comes from Leptinotarsa lineolata, assembly GCA_015342045.1. Lineage (NCBI taxonomy): Eukaryota > Metazoa > Arthropoda > Insecta > Coleoptera > Chrysomelidae > Leptinotarsa > Leptinotarsa lineolata. The sequence goes on along the minus strand of WOGR01000520.1, from coordinate 20,170 downwards.
CAATCAATTGCAGAAAGTACTCACCGGCCCTGTGATAACTGCAACTATGGGGTTGCCCTCAAATATTGCATCTTCACTTCTGCAGCAACACGTAAATGCTGCTTTCAATAGCCATCAGCAAGCTACGGTAACTACAATTGTGAATAAAAATGTCATTCAGACAGATGGAGCTGCAGATCAAGACGATTTTGATTTCACAAGTGCATGCAGTTCAAAAGGGAGCGGTGAACAACCAGCAGATAGGAAACAGACTGATGAAGCAGGATGTCTCGATGGTGATGAAGAGGGCATATGTGTAGAAGTAATTTTTCCCAAAATTAGGAGAAGAAAAGGTACGAACTAGATAGTTGCATGTTACTAATTTGTTTAAGAATATCTCAAGAGGCACCAAAATACATGAAATATTCATTAGCACTTTTTTTTAGAAACTATGCTAGGTGACCAAATTATTGTAGGGGTAGGAAATTTGGAACGTTGGTAATGAACCCAATTCAAGAATTTAAAATTGAATCCGTTATATATTTTTTGAGTATTTGATAGAACATGAAATTAAAATGGCTTCCTGGGAGCCATTTTAAAAATTCAATGAATTTCAATATGGCGTTAAATTCAATATGGCGCTTTTCTGACATCATGTGTGGAAATATTGTCAAATAACTTGGAGTAGTGAGAAACAGAAGATCATAATTGCTCAATTAAAATTTGAAGAATTACTTTTTTTTTACCAATTCACGTACTTTTCATGCATTAAAGAAAATGTATATTTCAAACTTTAACAATAAATTGTACCTGTTTGCATTTTTTTTAATAGTTGGCAATAACTACTTTGAGAGTTTCTCTTTTTAACAAGCACAGTAAGAGATACACTTCCTATTAAGATTTTTGAGATAAATGAAATAAAAAAGTGCATTCGAAAAAAAAATAGATAATATGCAGTGAATAATTTCAATTTTTAAATTTTTATTCAAAAACTGAGTAGACATCGTCTTTTTAGTCTCACAAAATCAAGTTGTTTGACAGTATTTACATAGATGACGTCTATGCTCCTTGGAAAAGGGGATTTTTCCTGAGTGCCCGAAGATTTCAAAAATTTTGCCAATTCATAAGAAGGGAAATGACACTGACATACAAAATTTCAGACCAAAAATATATGAAAAATATGTTTCAAGCCTAATGATAACTTTTTTAATAAAGGGATTGTCCACAAGTTAAGTGATTACACAGGTCCTCAACAACGTGTACAGGGAGTTGGATGAAAGTAAAAGGACGCTAGGGATTTTCATAGACTTAAGTAATCTGGTAGATCACAAAATTCTCCTAACAAAGCTTGAAATGTATGGAATCAGGGGAATGTCCCCCCAAATGGTTTGAAAGTTACTTAGAGGGTAGATAGTACCTACGTAGAGGTTAGCAGAAATAAATCAGAATCTAAAAATTGTTCCATCGGGGATCCTCAGGGTTCAATATTAGGTCCACTTATTGATAACTCAGGAAAATATTAAAGCCACAGTTAATAAAGCATCTGATGAAATAAATAGAACCCAAAAGTGGTTCTCAGACAATGGTCTCTTGTTAAATGAAGGAACCACTTCAGATCACAGTTTACTAGTAACGTCAATTAATGGATCAATTCAACAACAAGAGAAGACAAAATTTTTGGGTTTGAAGGTAACAGAAAATCTCAAATGGAACAAGCATATTGATACGATCTGTAAAAAGATATCCTCAATATCTTACTGTATTCAACAACTACGCTGGAATCTGAATAAAACACTCTTATTAATGTACTACCATGCATACTTTCATTTCCTATGGTATTATAGCTTGGGGAGAATCTAGTGATTGTTCCAGAATACTCAAAATTCAAAAAAGAACCATAACGTATATAGCAGGAGTTACTGGAAGGACAAGTTGCAAGCTCATCTTCCAAAATCTTAGAATATTGACTGTTACAAGTATATACATTTATGAGATTTAAAATATGTAAAATCGCATATAACCAGTTTTCCTACTCTTAATGTTGATAAGAATTATAATACTAGAAATTCCTGAAAGTTGGAAGTGCCAACACACAGATTAGTTGTATCTAAATCATGTCCCAGGCTTATGGCCATTAAATTGTATAATAAACTTTCAAGTACAATAAAAAGATGATAACTTATGACCTGTACTTGTGTAACATTTAGGAAGATTTCAATAACGATGCTGTTAAATAAATAACAGATTATTTTTGGTTTTGACTATTATATATTATGTACATGTCCAACATTTTAGGCCAATTCTAATAAAGATGCTGTTGCATAAATAGCAGAATATTTTAGGTTTTGACTATTATATATTATATTATATTATCTATGTAAATTGAATAGTGCGCCTCTAAGTGCACGGAGTTTGTATTTTCAATTTTGTATTTGTACACGTTTTGACATATTCAATGTCATCTATAGACGATCCAACTGAATAAATATTATTATTATCATAGTACCGTCATACTGAATTTTGAGAAAAAGTCTCGTACGGCGATATTTCGAAGAAAATGGTCACTTGGGTGATAACGTTGAAAAGAGAATTTTATATTCTGATAAATGTTCCAAAATAATATACACAAGGTTCTGTTTAAAATTCTTGAGTCGAGTTCATTTGTGGTTAAACTGAAATAGGTTTTTAGTAATTTTTTTATTAGAAATATCGTTTTTAGTGAACTGAATTCTCGTTCCACAACTCAAATTTCTTACCACAGAAACAACTGAATAGTATTGAAGCGCAAAAGGGCCACATATTTTTATTACTTGTTTTTTGGAAATTATGACTTTCATTGGAATGTCCTAACTATCTAGTACACACAAGAATCTTCTAATTGACAGAAAACTGAGAGTTAAAACACTCAATAGTTTTTTAGACGAATTTACTCCAGAGCAAGGAGTTCCACAGGGTTCATAGCTCTCATCATTGTTATATAACTTATAAAGCTCTGATATTTATTATCACCAACAAAGGAATGGTAATCACTTCAGGCATGAGACATACATTCTTCAGTATGCAGATGACACCGCCGTAATTGCTCATGATCAAACGCTAAACAAAGTGATTAACAATTCGGAATATCTTGCAACAACAACAAATAACTGGGTCGATAAATGGAGGGTCCAGTCAAACTCATCCAAGTCTCGGAAATCATTAGAAAGTTTGCTGTGACCAGAAACCCCCATGCAATAGTATGACATCTCCATCCAACAGAAACACTTAGAAAAACTAACAGCTTCATCAATGAATTTATTTTATTTTTTTCTATATTTATATAATTTTTTTTTTTATTGTAAAGTAAGCTATGTAATTTTAAAGCAATTTTGTTACACGGGTGGAAGGACTCCAGTTGATAGCCAGTAGGGGATAGTAGGGATAAGAGAAGTAGACAGCCACCTTTCTTTCCCATACCTTATATTGTTTTTGTTTAGGTAACTTCAAATTTGTTGTAATAATTTCACATATACTGAATATTGTCTTTCACATCTTCCACTAAATGAAGATGATCTCACAATTTACTAAATAAAAAAATAAAAACAGTTTCCTTTATTTGTAATATCCAAAACTCATTCATTTCAGCAAAAAAATGTACAACTTTGAATCAGGCGGATGGTCCTAATGACACATCTGATGATGACGAAGATGGTTCAGATGATGAGAATGATGATGATGATCTGGATGATGACAGAGATGAAGATGATCAAGAAATGGAAGAAGAAGGCAAGTTATTCATATTATTTCCATTCATTGCTGATAAACAATTATTATTACCTTCGATTAAAGCTAATGAAACTCAGTTTGTTTACAGTTTCCGAATTTTCATACAACTTTGAGTTTTCTTTGTTAATCTCATTGATGAAATGTCCTCTTTTTTGTGAAACTCTCTTAGGTAAACAAAATCAATTCTTTGTCGACTTGTGATGCCTGTAAGCATTTATGAGTTATAAATAAAATTATACTTTGCTGTCATCAATCATTTGAACTGTTGAAGTTCCCACGAACCCTTCAGTTATCCAAACCTCGAACGGAAAAACAGTTCATCTTTTTCCTGATTCGTTTGACTCGACTCTAATGATCTCTTTAGTGGGTGGAAATTTGAAGTCTATAACTCTTTTCTTTCATAATACTATGTGAATTCTAAACGATGACATAACAAGCAGGCAGACAGTTGACAGAATTTTTATAAAATTTGTAGTTTTCTATAAGAAATATTTTTTCAAAGTAAACATGGTTCTATTGCATTTAATAAAATATGTATGAAAAATCTGCCTCAAATCTATTTTCGCCCTCCAATGAACGGCAACCCTTGAAAGTAGAAACTTGTGCGGGCTAAGGATATACGAGGTCTTACCTTTTAAGTGCGATACCTAGCACGGGTTGGGCGATAGGCAGTTAAAATCGATCGCAAATAAACTTAGTTTTAATGTAAATTAAACAAAACTTCATATTCACTAAACTATGGCTCAATGATGATGAGCTAGCTGTATACTTATATTCAGATGGAGAGTTATTTGATTGAACATATTCATATTATGTTTAATCTGTTTTTCCGTTAATCAGCTGTCGCCCCCCTATGAACGACAACTCTCAGAAGTTGAGAAACTATCAAATTATCCAAAAATATTTTTTTTTCAGAACTTACAGCCTTTTGCAAATCATGAAACATATATGAGCGTCTATTTTAACCTTCTACGTTCCCATTTACATCCTCCCTTTTTTGGAGATATTCACCATATTGTTCCAAACTATTTTGGAATAACGTGAAATCATAATCGGCCATAGTTGGAATACATATATTATGTTAAAATCTAATGAACTCTAACAGAATCATGTTGCTACTCCACCCCCCATATCTCAATCCGTTACTCTAATGATGAACACTACCGATATTTCTATCTCTCCCTCAATCTCTCCCTTTCATTCTCTATCTCTTTCTCAATCTCTCCCTTTCATTCTCTCCCTCAATCTATCCCTATCTCTCTCTCAATATTCCTCTCTCAATCTTCTGTTTGATTCTTTAATCTTTAATGTCTCTTGATCGTCTTCTCACCCCTGATATCCCTTTCGCTTCTTATTCTCAATAGCTCTCTGAATCTCACATTCTCAATCTCTCTTCCAATCTCTCTCTTTCAATCTCCCTCTTTCAGTCTTCCTCTTCCAATCTTTTTTAATCTCCCTCAATCTCTTCCTTAATTTCCCTCTTTCAATGTACCACTCAATCACTTTCTCTCTTCCTCTCATGATTTCTCTTTCAATCCCTCTCCTGCAATCCTCCCTCAATCTCAATACTTTTCTCATTCTCAATATCTCTGTCTCCCTCTCTCTCAATCTCTCCTCAATTTCTGCCTCTCAATTTCAATCCCTTCATCTCCTCCTCTCAATCTCCCTTTCTCCCAATATCCCTCAATCTTTCTCTCTCAGTCTCCCTCTCTCTCAATCTCCCTCTCTCAATCTCCTTCTACCTCAATCTCCCCCTTTCAATCTTCTCCATCTCAGTGTCTCCCTCTCAATCTCCCTCTCTCAATATCTCCCTATCCCAATATCCCTCTATCTCAATCTCCCCTCCTCAATCCCCCCTCTCAATCGCCCTCTAGCTCAATCTCACCCTCTCAATCTCTTTATCGCAATTTCCCCCCTAGCCATCTCTCTATCCCACTCTCAATCTCCCTATCTTAATATCCCTCTTTCTCAATCTCTTCCTCTCAATCCCCCCTCTCAATCTCCCTCTAGCTCAATCTCACCCTCTCAATCTCTTTATTGCAATTTCTCCCCTAGCCATCTCTCTATCCCCCTCTCAATTTCCCTATCCCCCTCTCAATCCCTCTCTATCTCAATTTCCCCCTCTCAATCTCCACGTCTCAATCCTCCTCTGTCTCCATCTCTCAATCCCTCTTAATCGCTCTCCTAATCTCTTCTCTCTCTCAATCTGTCTTCCTTAATTTCTCTCTCTCAATCTATCTCGTTGTAGTTATACATTTAGTGTACTTCATGATGTATTTTGCCCATTCAATGATTTGTGTTCTTTCCTGACAGGTGGCGAGGAAGAACCCTTAAATTCAGAGGACGATGTCACCGATGATGATCCCACCGATCTATTTGACACCGACAACATTGTCGTGTGCCAATACGATAAGATCATAAGAAATCGCAACCGATGGAAATTTTACTTGAAGGACGGGATTATGAACTTGAAAGGTGCCGATTACGTCTTCCAAAAAGCAACTGGAGACGCAGAATGGTGAAATTATTTCTATCGTGAAGACTATTTGGTTTTTATTGAAAAAGTGTACCTGTTTCAATATTCAGTGATATGTTTATCAAACGTTTATTTTTGTGCTTTTGTATATGGTGAGTCTCAAGAAAGTTTTCTACAAATGGAAACTTTCAATTATTGGTTTGTCAGTAATTTTTTCTTTGATGATAAATTCTGCCTCATGTGAAATGGAGTACATCATTATGCAATCTGAAGAAAAGTCTCTGGTGGTAAAGGGAGGATGAAAAATTTGAAGTCTGGTGGAGATTTTCGAAGACTGAGAAAAAATTTAATTTCGAATAGATTTTTGAAATGTGGTATAATTTTTCAATGCGGAGTCGTATCTTTCTACAATAATTTTGGGCTAGTGGTGATCGACTCGAATACAGGCTATGCAAGATTCTGCGATATTTTATTTTGTATGAGTTTCTACATTAAAATAAATCCCAATACAATTTGATTATTTATTTCTGAAAATATATAAAACATCAGTTCCATGTAATAATAATACTTTATTTCCATAGAGTTGTATAGGAAACTGTCAACACAATGAAATAATGATACTAAAACTTAATCATATGAATTAAATGAGGCGATAGTAAAATAATAATTATTAAAAAATTCTGCCAGTGTATAATAACAATTTTCTAACAGATATGCTTTCAGTGTTTTTTTTTTAAATTATACGGTTGCTTTGAAGCCTTCACATATTGAGGAAGATTGTTGTGAATTTTTGGAACAATGTATTCTGGCCCAGCAGAATGAGTCACTTTTAATTTTGCAATTGGCACATGGAACTGGTTTTTGATTCTTGCATCGTGGTGAATACTCTTATTTAATGTAAAATTTGACTCGTTTTTAAACTCACATATTTCAAACATATAGACTGAGGTTGGAGTTGAAATATTATATTTTTTGAAATACTGTTTACATGAATTTCTTTGGGTAATATTTGCCATGCACTCGTGTAAAACACTCTTCAAGTTTGAAGGTGGAGAAGTATGAATCCAAAACGCCATTTTTCCAAAAACTAATCGCTCCAATTCAATCAAAACCAATATTTTGGTTGATACTTTGGTGCCACTTCAGGTGTTGTCGCCGAAGATTTAAATACTTGTTTTCATAATACTTGATTGCTTTTCTCCTTCCTTAAATACTGGATTGAAGTTTACCGTATGGAAACTGGTTTCTATCCTGTGTAAAAATTTTCAAGTGGTTTGTATCATTGAATATTTTTCTGTACATTTTTTTTCATTAATAACTGATCTGATCTTAGATTGTGTTCTGTTTTCAAACTAGCATACATCATAACTATTATTACACTATTTTTTCAAACTAGTTTTGTTTACAAGACATAAGAAATAGAAAAAATATTTTTGACAAAGGATGTATTAAAAAAATAAATTTGATAAAAAAAACTATTGTGACTCTTTTCAAAACGCAAATGCCTAATTTCAAAATATTTTTCTGTCCCTGTATGATGAGAAACTTTTTGATTTTAATAGTAATGACTGAAAAAATAATGAAGTTTTTCGTTTGTAGACATCATCTTGAGGCTCACCCCATATACATAGACATGCTGGCAGACTACAAATTTCGAGTATCTCTTTAGCCAGAGATTTGAATTTTTCCTCTCAGTCGAAATCAGAAAAAACAAACCTTTTCTATTAGATGTGGATGTCTGTTTCCATATTTTGACTCAGCTGGGAGAAAAAACAAACCTTTTATGAGCTATTTGGTATCAAGAAAGTGATAAGTGCTTACGCAATCTGTTATTCTCTGATGATGATAATAGATGAAATGGAACCCCAACTTATATTGCCTTTAGAGGTTTCTGCAATGAAAACATGTGCTTTCGAAAAAAATTCTACATTTTTGTTTTCTATCAATCGGTATGTGTGTTAGATTTGATTAACTGGAACAATGTCTCTCGCGGTTTTTACGTTCTGTCCCTTGTATACAATTAATATACAGATGTCATAAATATTTCAGTGACTTTTTATCTTTCCTGAAATGAGAAAATTAGTAATTTAAAAAATCTGAGTTTGCTGGATATACTCTCAAAAAGCTCTTTTAAAACTTATCAAGTCATTAAAAAGTATCGATATTTTTATCTCAGGATTTTGATTTCCATGAATATTCATCATTTTTATTTTTGTTAAAAAACGATACTGGGTTTTAGTGCACACGTAAATTTAAGGGGGGCCTCTCTCGATGGTTCCATCCTAGGTTTTTTGCGTGTGCAACCTTGTAAAAATAAAACTCGCTTGTTTCAACTTCCATTTAATAATAATAACACTGAGGGGTGTAATATTGATTATAACTAGAGATGGAACGGATAATCAGTAACTATCCGCTGGTCTAAATACTATTCGGCCGAATACCGGATAACTAGGGACTATCCGGCCGAATACCGGATAACTAGAGACTATCCGGCCAAATATTGGATTTAAAAAAAATTTAAGATGATTAATTGCTTCATTTAGTTACTATCACTTGAAAAATACAATCAGTAATCACGCTATACATTTTTGGGCGTCACGCCCTGAGGTGCTATTGTATAGCGAAACACGTGTCGCGGTTTTGTAAAGTTTCAAGTGGAAATCTCTCATTTAAGTGTGTTTTTTAATACGTTTTGGTGGATTTTCATCAAGTATTAGTCCTATCATATTTTAATCCATAATGTTAAAGAGTAGTAGGTGAACTCGGAAAGGAAGTTACAAATTTGTCTTTGTTCAAATTTTATTTCCAAATTACTTAAAAAATGTTTATAATCAGTATGGCACACTAAAAATAAATGAAACGTTTGTTATTCTTTTGATAATGTGAAACACATCAAAAAATGCAATTTTATGATAAACAAATTCTTTGGCATTATTGCAAACATTACTTGCATGCTCTTATTGGAACAGGTTCACAATTTTCATCATGTAAGGTACTAGATGTAAATGACGTACATCCCAATTTACTGTTAGTCGTTAGGAACAGTATCTTTTATTTATTTTGTATATACTCTTTCTTGCTTCTAGAGTCTACTTAAATTTGTACTTTAACCTTCATATGAAATAGATAAAGCAACAGTTTTGAAGTTTTTTATTTTTTAGTTTGTTCCGGAGATCAGCTCACTTGTCAGGTAACTTCTTAATTCTCTATTTTTTTTTTGATGAAATGAGAAACCTTTCTTTAGTGTTTTGAAAAAGGGGTCGTTAAAGTATTACGTAAGCATATTTATTACAAGTATTTTCCCCCATCCCCCTAGTCAGCAAAAGTAAGCAAAGCTCTTACTCCCCTCCCATGCTTACGTAAGCATTGTTATGAGTTTTTCATTTTTCAAAGATAGACATCACTATTACCTACTTCATTCACCACTCACCTTATATTGTCAAGCACCACAGCATTCAAAGTCGGTGACTGATTACATTTCCGCAAGCTTTCTTTCAATGTGGCCCAAAACCATTTCAATTGGATTGAACACACAATAGTATGGAGGCAAACCTAAGAGAATATGACCTCGTGTTTCACACATCGAATAAATAATATACTCTTTTTTTGAAATAAGGTTGTTTTATGGTCGCCAGTAATATCTTTTTCGTTGAAATATTTTCGGGTATTTCCATGTCATGATTTCGCATGAAATCAACAATATCTGCTTTTTTGTGTTTTTGTTTGGTATTTTAGTCAATAACCGAGAATGATACGAAGCGTTTTCCATAACAATAACCGAGTTTTGAGAAATATTTGGGAGAAGCTGCTCACTGAACCAGGTTTCGAATAAAGCCGCAGTCATATCTTCGTGGTAATCAGCAGACGAATCTTTTATATTTTTGGCCAACAGAAGCAAAGCGTTAGGTGCGAAACCACTTACATTCCCGGCATGCAAAATTATAACATGTTTTCCCCTTGAAGAAGATGTGTTCAAAGCACAATACTTAGTTTCGTCTATCCAGCCATATTTGACAACATCATGGGTGTCAAACCAAGTTTCGTCGAAGTAGATTATATGTCTGCTGGATTTGAGCCTTTATTCCTCAACTACATTTGGTAGCACGTTTACTAACTATCTGGGCTACTAGGGGCCACCCCTCGTAGTGCTCTTATTTTTATTGCCATTCCAATTGGGAATGGATAGACTATACCTACTTGACGGAGGTAGTCACAGATTAACCGCCGATCAAGTCCTCAACGAATTGAATGAAATGAACTATGTATGGCCTGTCAAGCTTGGCGTGGATTATTCTTCACAAGAAAATTCACATACTCTGCGCTTGTTCCGCTGCATATCGGATCAAGTTTGAAGTACTGAGTAACTTTTCAATAAATGCATTTATTATTTGATAGAGTTTGAATAGGTGAAAGCCACAATAAATCCTCACAGGTGACAGTGAAGGGTCAATTAGTTTCACTCACTTCGGACCGACCTACCTACCTACCATTCAAAAAGTAGTGAATGGAGTAGCTTCAAATAAATACCACAACTTGATTTAATTCATTGCATACTGTTTTCGATAGTAGTATTTCTCGATAGAAGCTATTAGAATTTTAGTTGAATATATTATTCGATTTGGAGTTTTTGATAGTGATCAAAGGTTAATGAAATTGTTATTTTGTAAGAATACATTTTTCAAAACCCAATAACCAAGTGACAAAAGAGGAACTGGAGAATCCAAAAAAGACTGAATAAGTAGTTCCCAGATTTTTTTGCTGAAAGAAGCATTCTAATAGTTGAAAAATAAAAGGAAGGTGAATCTGGAACCTCTGGTGTAGAATAAGAAGTTTACTTCATTTTCTGAAGACGCCAACTTGATTGGTGATAAACTCGTCCAGAAGATTATTGCGGTTCTGGTGTTTGGAAAAATTGCTTGATTTCTGGTAGTTTTTCAATTCGATATTTTCTTCCAGACAATTCCTTGATAAACCTCCAACTCCAAAGCATAGTCGATCTAGTCAAGATGGTACTCAGAAAAAAATTGAAATGAAGAACATTAAGCAAGTCATAATTCAAGATTTAGACACTTCTATCAGTGACAACTGTTACCAAAGTGATGATAAAACGAATCAGAATGATAAGGATAGCTCTGAGAGTATGAATCCAGGCAGAAGCAGAAAAAAAATATTTTCGAGGTAATTAATTGTTTGTTTCCATAATAATTAAAATCAAGCAGTTTTAAATAGATGTCATAAAAGTATAAAAGAAGTTGGATTTTTTCGAAAAATCCACATTTTTAGGCTAAAGAGCTCTTCAACATCGAGGATAAACAACAACTCCAAAACTCGAAAACCTCAAAGACCTTGTTCCCCTGTAGAAAATTTGAGAAGACAACTGCAGAAATTGGAAGATTTAGAGGACCAATTTCCAGAAAATCCCCAATCAGACACTTACCATCTTCGGTATCCTTTTTCAGACGGACAAAAATTTGAAGGAAGTTCTGAATTGGAATTTTTTCGTCATCGAATCCATCTCGAAAGGGACTCCATAAAGAGAGCCAAGGAGAGTTTGAGAAGTCAGAAAAGTTTGTTTCAACAAAGGCAAAAAGAACTGAAGCTCAAACACGGAACGATGGCAAGACATACTCTGCAACAACTGTGTCAGGTTAGTTTTTTTTTCTCAATGCAACAAATTGGAAATCATTCTTATGTACACTTTCTAGGAAGAAAAGGAACTCACAGATATGGAGGTCAACCTACACAGAACAAGAAGTCTACTTGGTGAAAAAGTGATACGTTTACGACATTTAGAACAGTCTCTCCAACGTGCCAATGTGCAAAATGACCAAAAAAATGAAGACGCTACTCTGAGCGATATTTCTTCTCATAGCGCCAGCTCAGGTATTAGTTCGACAGAGTTTGCCACAGCAGATAATTACGGAAAGATAGTACTGAACAAGGAGAAATTGCAGGAGTCATCAGAAATTATCCAAAGTTTGGAAAATTTGAATTCGGAAATAAGGGAAATCTGGGATGTGTTACGCACGCAGCAGCAGCAGACAAACATAGCTCAAGGTGAGTTCAATTTTGATTACCTTCCTTTCTGTCAAACGTTGAACCAATTTTGAAAATATATATAAAAAACCTCATGTTGAACTTTGGCAAGTTTAAATAAAGTACATTTTGAGATATATGGTGAAATATTTAAGATTTGACTGCTAACTTTTGAAATTTGAATTAAAACACCCAAGTTTTTATATTCCTAACTTCATATGGACAGGTAATAATTTAAATACTCACCTTTTACTCCTGCCTAAATTCTTTTTACACTATTGACTTAGTCATTTTCACACAGGTTCCATCTTGGAACACAAATGTAGACAGATCTCAGTCTTTTCTTTGTTATAGGATCCCAATAAATCAACTATCTTCAGAGCAATATTGAAAAGTTCAATTGATTTTTTCACTTCAAACCTATCTATTTGACTAATAACAATAATAATTCATTTGACTATTTTGGTACATATGGTAAGTCAAAAAACTGGAATTCCGATCTTTTTATGGAAATTTTCAGTTTATTATAGAAGGGGTTTAGGGGTGATTTTTTAAATTTGGTTGAGTTATTGGTGGGTAATCTTAGCTAATCACTATATAACCTAAGTGTTCGGTAGATAAAATCATTACAAGTAACGAATTGAAATAGTTTCCATTTCAAACACTGGAAACATTGTTGAAACAGGGAAAACATGTTCGGATATAACGAAAAAACAGTTTAGATCTGAAACTCTGCAAAATGACCGTCTTAAAATGTTCTACAAATTATGAAATTTTGGTAATGTTATCTACGAAACCGTTTTTTTTCCTCATCATATCCGAACATATTTTACATGCTTTCAGTGTGTAAAATGGAAACTATGTCAATACGTTATTTGAATGTGTTGAAATACTGAACGCCAAAAATTGAATCCCTCTACTAATTATGGCGAAAATCTTCCCTTGGATAAGTCGCCTGGATTAATCACTTTTGTCATATTCATGAGAAGATTCATTAGTGAAGAAAGTTTAGAAGTTATATCTGACAAAAAGTATACATCTGTTAAGGTTCACCAATGGAACAGTCAGATATTTTTCCTTTATAAGTACTTAATCAGAACTTTCTCGTTATTTCAAATTGAAAATTCTCGAAATCCATTTGTTTCTGCCAATCTCATACTTAATAGACTATCCTGATCTATATAATTTTTCATCTACAAAATATGATTCTGCAGATACTGTCTGCAGAATTACTTACGATAGAATAATTCAAATTTAAGAACTCATTTAATATTGTGCCCAAGAATTGAACTTTTTGTGGCATATTTCATTAGAAAATACTACTGTTTCTTTATCGTCATTCTTGGAAAACAGAGTTATCATTGACCTTTTTTGGTTTATATAGTGCCGACGTAAAATGCCCCCCCCTCTTGACAAAATATCAAAGTCGGACAAAATTTACGTAAAAATGAAACATTTTTAGTTGCTGAGAGGGCATACCAACTTAAAAATTGTATTCAAAACTCTCCCCAGTTAATTCCCATGAATATTCAGAATGTTCACCATTCTTTTCCTGACACTAATGAGGTATGTTTACAATTTCTGAAATGAACAACGAATGTGTATTGTACACTTTAGATGTCACGTTTCCCTTCAAAAACATCTAGGGTGTCATATCAAGTGATCTAGCATGCTATCAAAAAAACCACGTCTGTCTATCCACTGATTTGGATAATGTACAAACCCAAAATAGTTTTCAACTGATTATATTTTACCAAGGCTAGTTTGAAAGTGTTAGATGACTATTATCCAAACTGCTGGATAGGCAAATGAGGTCGCTTAGAATTGCCCGCTACATAGCCTGAAATTGTTTTGTGAAGAATCTAAAGTATGCGTTATACAACTGGTTTACTCCAGAGCTCACAGATAGAATAAGAGGTGCCCCCAAAGCTGATTTTGTAAACAAACCTTATTATTGCAGGAAGTGAATGGTGAACATGAATAGTTATTGAAGTGAACTGAAAATAGTTTTAAATATATTTTTTTCATGAAAATATATACTTATCGTTTGTTGGCAGTTACTCAGGAACAGCTTATCCCATTTCCAAAATAAACTGTTATTGGACAGAGAACTGAAGTAGCAATCAAATAAGACATCAGAAGGTTCCCTTCTCATTTGAAAAAATGTTGATAGTGTCGTTTGGAAGACGAGTGAAACACTATTGCCTTTCTTGACAAAACATTCTGAAAATGATCTTATTACTTCAATTTTGTCCTACTTTGATATCTTACTTCGTTCCAAAGTTAAGAGGGGCAAGACTTTCAACGTCCGCACAGTATGCTGTAGTTGCATATTCCGCAAGAGAATAAAAAAATGTGTATTAGACATCTTTCTTCTTGTTATGGAACCTTCTGTTTCCCAAAAACTAACCCCTTTTATTTTCAGTTATCCCTCCTCTAGTCTATCCAGATTTAGGCTGGCCAGTTTTGGCGGGGTCTGCGAGTCTGCCTGCACCGCCTTCCATCCCAACTTTGGCGGATCGCTTGCATAATTATCGACAACACGTCGTGCTGGCCAATGCCCAGAGTACTGTGGTAACTCACGCAAATCAAGGGGCAACGACCACTTTGGTGGAGAGGACAAGGAATCTGAGGCACTGGCTACGACAAACTGGGATAGACGTGGGAGGGAACGAATCGGGCCCTCCTCAAACTACCCTTTGAGGAGGTTATGTTTTTCGAGAAAAGATATATGTTTGTTGAGATATCGATAGTCTACGCACATTATTCCACGTATGTTGAACATTTGGGTATTGTCGCTATCAATGTTGTACAATTTTTATTTTTTTTTCATTTTGTTTTATTTTGCCATCCTGAAAGCATGGGTAAATTTTGTGAAAGTACATACAGTAATACCTTACTGATATTTGCCATATTTATTTTTTCAACATTGGTATTAAATGATCTGAATTATTTATTTCAAAGTACTCTAGGCTGATGAAAACTTTTTTTTTTGTTTTCTGGGAATCCAGTTTTATTTAATTTAATTTATTTTCTGAAGTGAATACTTCTGTTTATGTTAATTATATCTGCAGTTTGAAACAACAACAATATTTATAAAAGATGTTATTACAAATGCATCAAAATAGGTGTTCGTCTCTCATACCCGATGTTTCCGAAAATTACACTTCAAAAGAGGGAATAATATTTTCAAAATACGAGGGTAATCCGAAAGGTAAGATCTTTTATTTTAAAAAATGCAGTATTCTCTATAATGTAACATAATTTGGAAGGTCCTGAATGATATACTTATAGATTCTCTTTATAAATTGAAAATTTTCAAAAATATAAAAACCACTCAACTCAGAGTTGAATACTCTGGCCATTATAATATTACATTGTAAATAAGCTGCATTTCTTACTTTTAAAAAAATATCTTGAAAACCGCTCAGCTCAAAACTCTCTGTCACACTCTCGTTGGGAATCACACTATGGAATAAGCTGTGGAAAGAATCTTTCACACACATACTCATCTATTGAAGGTGACAGGCCACGTTCACACAGCATCCTAAAGGAGAATTTCTAACACCAATGTCAATGTGATTCTAATTGAATTGTTATCAAATCGTTTTTTCAGCACTAAATATATTGAAAAGAGTTCAACGTTATGTAACCAAATTTATGGAGTTGTGTAAACACATACTTTAAGGAACCTAATGATTTATTAACATGAAAATTCCCCTAGCGTCCGAAAGTGGAAGATGAAATTTTTGGCTGATTGACTTGGTAAGAAAAACCCAAGTGGTTGATGAAAAAAGATTCACCTCGATGAATTTTTTTTCCATTCGGTAGAACCTATGCTGAAACAGGTTTTATAACATTAAAATGCAGTTTTACAATTGATATACGTTTATGGTTTTCCGTCAGCAGTCAAAGTAAGCATATTGTGCGATTTGGGAAAGCATATTGGGAATTCAAACATTACATCGAGGAATTTACAATTTTTTTTGTTTTTTAGTTCATCCAACCATTTCTTCTCCACATCTGCATCTACTTCCTCATCCCATCTTTTTCCTGAGTGCCAAATTCCTGGTTTTAGGTCAGCATTCATGGTAAGCATATTGTGCAATTTGAGGAAGTTCAAAAAGTTCGTTAGAATTGCCGTTTTTCTGCTCATTTGTGCGTCGTAAATTTAATAAGATAGGCTGTAAACTCTACACCACTTGAACGCATTTTTGTCGTAGGTGCCCAACATGTTTCACATGGGTTCGAAGCCATTTTTTTCTTTCATTCACTTTCTGGACCCTTCGTATGTCTCTTATTCCTTTGAATATCAGTAACAAAGTATGCTAGTTCAGTTATAAATGATAATAATATACCATAGCATGAATAGTCAAACTACTTTCATATTGCACCTTTCCATGTAAATTTAATGGATAGTATAATTTGAATTTGCACAAGTCATTCAAAACGGTGAAAAAAAAATCAATTAAAATAATGATGAAATCAACGATTTATAAAAAATTGATAAGTCTATTGTATTTCTCACAATTTTTTATTAACAATACATTTTTCTAAAGTTTAACAACAGTTTCATAGTTCCTTTGTGTAAAAGTTTTTTCTCATCAAATAAAGAATTCGAAGCATTGAGATCAAACACCTTTATGTTGCCTAGTATTATTAACATGCATCGCTGCATTCTTTGATAATATAAAATTATATTTTGATATAAGACAGATATTTTGTATACATAATAAGTACAAATCAGACCAAAAACCGATCCTTGAGGAATGCCCATATTTATTAAAAAATTATGATTGGATTTAGTGGGGATTGGGTAATAGAAAACAATATATTTAATTGTGAAGACATGGAGTGTCAATATATACTAGATGAACACAATCACAAGTTAAATCTGTCAGATGTATCACCTCATTTATTTGAACGAGTTAGTAGCATATGATTTTAGTACTTAGTGACTCCAATTGTCTTACTACAAATTCTTTCAAGACTGACTAACTGATTCGAATGTGTTTTTGATAATCCAAGAGTAGTTAAGTTAGAATAGTCTAATGCCGGGTATTTTTAAAAGGGGCTGATAGTAATTGATGAGAAAGGTGATTTTTCAATGAAATAAAAAAGAGGAAGCAGGCAGAGAACTGGTCAATAGTTCCAACAGAAAATAATCTCAGAAAATATATAAGGTTGAATAAAGCTAGTGTTAGAGCGGAAACTTTTTGGATTACCCTCGTAGAAATGAAATGTAAGTAGTTGAATTTGCATATATATAATAATTTTTCCGGGATTACATCCCTTCTTTTTTGTCCTTTTGGTAAATTCTTGCCTAACTAACAAGGCTCTAAAATATTAAAAAATATAAGACTTCTTGTAATTGTAGTGAAATAAATTTATTATCAATCATCTGATTGCTGTCCTGTAGAAAACATTCCAGACATTAATTGGTATTATAGAATAGTGATCTATTTTTATTTTACGATTCGATTTTTATCGTCAAAAATATAAGTATTCATTGGTTTCATATACACCTTCTCATTTTTGAAGGGGTTATTTCAGTTTATTGAAAGGCTTTTTTATTTAAACTGTGAGCGATGAATTCAACTCAGTGTATGGGGATCTCTAAAACTGCAAGACACAAAAGCTACCAAATATCTATTTATTAATAACAAAAGTTTACTGGGTTTTGTTATTACTATTATTCCAAATGAGCTTTTCTGTAAGTTCAGTCTTACAGCTAGCTAACCTCATTTTATTGTATAAACTTTAAAATCCTATTAGATGGCAAAAATCATATGTTCCCACTTTCAAACTTTGCGCCGAAATAGTTTTCTAAGATGTGGAAAATTTTTCTCATGATGATGATTGGAAAATAGATGCTAGCGCATCTCTTAATTACTACGGAAGAAAAATGAATCTATATTGTGACACAATCCCCAATATATGAGATTCCTTTGACCCATTACGATTCCTAATCTTCAACAGAGACCATGGAAGAAAGATACAATATTGAGTCATTTTATCTCTTTCAAATGACTGTTGACTGAGGAAATCCTTATTTCCCCTTCGACAAACTCAGAAAAGTGGACGGGTGCCTGAATATGGTATCGTAGTGGTTCTTCTGCGACTTGATACGACTGGCCTGTCTTTGAAGGATCCTCTGAGTAGACGAAGGAATAGCACTAATATCATGAAGAGTAGGACAGTTGTGACAAATGAGAAAAAATTCTCTTGTTGTACATGATTCAGCACACTTGTTTCTCCAGCGGATTTTTATAGTATCTTCTCTCGTTTCGGCGTAGTGGGGTCAGATTTTAGAGCATACACATATAAAAACAGCTTAGTTCTATGCCGTGAGTCAAATAAATAGAAAATAATGTCAATCTTGGAGATCTATTGTATAAATAGGTACATATAAAATCTGAACGAATAAACACTCGCAAATAATATCAAAAGAACCATTAAAAATATATTTAAGAGTAGAGTTGAGAGGAAACGCAAGTTTTTTCTGAATAATTTTGATATTGTTCTCAAAATATGTATGTACTCTGTAGTGTATTCTCTCATGAATCTCAGTTGTGTGGAATATTTAATTATATTTTCCATAGTCAGTCAGTTTTTAAGAAATTCTTACATGACATTCAATTTTATATGAGTAATGTAAATTGGAACTTCGAACATTGTTTGTATAGGATTGCTTTAGTAAGATTTATATTCAGCTCATCACAGATTTTTTGATTTTTTTTCCACATCTATTTGAATTTTCTCCTTCCGAATTAGAAAGGGAAAATATATGACTTTGATTTTTAAACCTGAAGCTCGAAAAACTTTGCCTGAAAGAATCTCTGTTTGAAATACCATACACGAAGTTGAATTTCACTCCCTCGGCACATTAATTTATTTTCATTTATAATATTAATATTTTCAGTTTTATGTGATAGTAGTGATCTAAATAACTACAAAAATAATTCAAATACAGCATGAATAGTTGCTGGTATTATGGAAAGCCGAATTCATCTTTTCCCATTGAATCTCTCCTGCTATATTATCACTAACGTGTTTTCGAATTCTCTCCCTTGCCTTATATTAAAGTTTGACTGAATACATCTGATGTGATAATTCTTCTCAATATAAATGACTAATTATTTTCGAAACTCCAAATTCTTCAATATATTTTGAACCAATTGAGTCCATTTGTATCGTTATATGCTATTGATGATCAACATACCCCCACCCTGCTCAATAATTCAGTTTGTAACTACCAAGAGGTTGAATCCTTACCTTCTATAAAAACTGTTCTGAAAAATGTTGCAAGTCTCAATAGAACATAATTCATCATAAAACAAGATCACAAAGTGATAGAACCGGGTGGAAACTGAATGTTTGTCAATATATTTGCCGTGTTTTGCTTTATTTATCTAGAGATGTCTTCCTATACAAAGTAAATTTATCATGTTTTTGATAAACTGATATTAGATTTAGTAGTAGGACGAGGAAAAATTTGCTCATTTGGAACCTTTTTCAAGATTATTTCATCTAGATCAGCGGTACTCAATCTTTTTTCCCCTTGGGCCACATAGTCGCTACTGCTAGACCTTGCGGGCCGCAATAATA
>WOGR01000519.1:0-20329 GCA_015342045.1 Leptinotarsa lineolata | reverse complement strand
GATACAACATTTCCCAATCGGTGGATAGGGAGGCGAGGATCGATTGAATGGCCAGCGCGATCACCTGATCTCTCATCATTAGATTTTTTTGGGGATATGTAAAGAGCAATGTGTACAAAACTAAACCTTCAGATTTGAATGACTTAGAAAAACAAATAACGCTTGCGATTAGGTCTGTCACGGCTGATAACATAAAGCTATTTGAGATTAGGATGTTGCCAAGACAAATTCATTTTATCTTAATTGTTGCAATAAACTTGAAAGCGATAACATTTTTGAATAGAGAATGAAGAGACCTTTCACACGATGTATCACAAACCTATACTTACTATTTAAAAAATTGGGGGTTTTACCTGTCATTCGAAGGGGGTTGAAGGTAGGGGTGGCTTTTTTACGTTGAAGAATGTCAAATGATAATTTAAATTTGACGTGTTTCGGGATTTTTTTCAAATATGTACAGTAACTGAAATGATGAATTTATTCCATTTGGCTTTTACACACTGTATTAGTATAGTTTATTCTAAAACTAAACGGCTGGACCAAAAAACATTTTCATAAAAAATGGATCAAATTTGTGATACAATTCATTCAGTATAAAAGATATTTTACATAAAAGCATAATAAAAAACCTGATATATGAAACAATATTCGGAAAATCGAATTATCAAAAAGTGTTTATGCTGTAGAACTCGAATCCCCGGTAATATTCGGGAAAATCATAGTTTCTTTATGTGTATCGTGAACACTTGTAAATCTTGAGTTTCCATTAAATCAGCTTGAAAACCACCATTAGGACTCTAAAAGTATTTTATGAGTTCCTGACTAATAAAAGTTGGCGAGCTTGATTTATAGTTCATAAATTTTCTGTTATGTATTACTTTTAGATACAAAAATTGATATGGAAGTAAACAATACGTAAAAGTATTGGAAGTTCAAACGAATATTGTATACGTACTGTAGTGTATCTCCTACAACTACTTAGTTTGAGAAAATTTCATTTCTTTACTGATTATTATTCAGGATTATTAATTTTTCATAACTTTCACGTAGTATTTAGTTTCTATCGCGTATCTGTTTTCTTTCAAAATGCATTGAGAACTTAACTCTTAAGACACAACCAAATGTTTTGTTTATTTTACAATCTGTAACACCCTTATCGAGTCGAGTGGAATTATGGTTAAGCGTTTGATTCTTTATGACCGACGATTGTCAGTGAAGATTATTTTCAAGAGGGTTGGAAAATATTTTTCAACCGAACTTTTTTTAGTCACTCCTGAAAGTTCGTACCGATAACTGATAATCTCTATAGTTACTCTGTAATTTTATATTCGCGTTTTTGTTTGTCATTGTTTTCTTTATTGTTAATAAATTTTATCGTTGAGAAATGCTCTGTAAATAATAATTCACCTATCACCAGTCCCGACAGTACTATTACTAAATGATTGTTATTGAAGTCGTCTCGGTAATTAAGCCTCATTGTCGTTTTCATTATGCAATTTAGATCTTTGTTTGTAATGAATTGTTGACGTAGATGTATGAGTAACGGAGAAAAAATTTAGTAACTTCAAGAATAGGTTACACTATTGACACAAAATGTATTATTGAATATGTTATATATCGTAACAAATTGGTTTTGAAGATCCTCAAGATTTGTTGAATATTGACAAGAGAATATAAAAATTTATGACAACCTTGTTTCAGAATCGAACGTGTTGTGTTGTTTTGTTGAATAAAGAAAATTATAAATGTCATCTTTCGTAGAAAAATTAAAAATATATGTAAGACCCGACCCAACTAACATTTCCAGAAGAATAACGTTATTTTCCTTACCTGTTATATTCAACTCATATTTACCAAATTGGGGGAAAAATTCGATGTAATTTAGAAAAGTTGTAAAGTGGAAAGGTAAAACTCAGGATTATCGTCTTGATAATAGTCTGGAATTACCAAAAATCAAGTAAATCTTAAACAAGTTTCATTATATAGATACTATCCACCTACCTCTATCTCTTATGAGTTCTTAAAGCATTACTTATTGACAAAAACTGTTACAGTAATAGTGAATTTATGACATATTTTATAAGGATTTTTCTTGACTATCAAATTTTATATTTGTGCTGTTGTTTCGAATAACATTTACCATTTGTACTCTGACACTTTCAAACTTTCTCTAATATGTTCTTGTTGTCTTTGTTATTAAGTTGGTAGGCTCTAAGAATTTATTATAATTCTATATATTTATATATTTTACTTCGTTTATATTCATAACTTATGACTGTTTTCATATCTTTTAAATTCGTTTTTATATTATTTATGACGTTTTGTCAGTTACTGCTTGAATGTATTCATACATTTATGCTTTCTAACTGAAAAATAAAGATTATTATCATAATTATAACATTAACAAAGTGATGTCATAGGGCGATAACAATAGCTGCCATTAGATATGAAATGATGACATGTTTCTACGTTTATAAAAATCATGGGAACTGATTTGATAAAAAAATAAGGGAAATAATAGCACATTATTTTTAAATTTTATACAAATTATTTCAGAAACCACATTCTACACAAAAAAGATATCGCATGACATTTTTCGATAATCATTCATCAGGATATCGCCTAATTGAAGATATTATCAAATCGTTTTCTAATTGCTGAAAATTTTATTCCATACAAATATGGCGTCATTTTTAAAGTGGACATTCCCAAAATTTCCACCCTGAAATCTTACAGGCGCGGCTCAAAACCCGAAAGAATTTATGTTAACGCCATCGAAGTCTTTTCTGACCTATAATTTTCCGCAAACATACGAGCACCAATATCGAACTCTCTCTCTTGCTGTCATCTGTCCATGATTTGTTATTATTCACGATATTGAAGATTCGGATTTAGCCACTTTTGTTATAGGTGGTTACGGGATATTGTGCCTCTGATTTGATTTTCGTGTATTATGTGTGTTGTTATGAAATGACTAACCATTTCAAAAGGGTGCAATCAACCGTATAGAGTTTTTCAACATGCTTCATTTACAACCATTTTACACATCAATTATAAATATTGGTCGTGCGCATGTAAATTTTTTTGATGTCCTTTCACCTCAATTTCACATTTTATTGTCAAATTCACTACCATAAATCGACAATATTCAATTGAATTTTTTGTAGGTTGCTTTCTTGCAACTCTTTGAGATAATCGACAAATTCTTATTAGGAATAGATTACTCTCAGAGATTTTACATTGGCTGATTCAGACTGCCCTGTAGACATTTTATCAGACAATCCAAATACCTCTGTAATGATGCATTCATGATGTATCAGAAGGTATCTAAAACTTTAATGTTATGTGGTTCAAAATAATATCACAGAAGATCACTAAATTCATATGCTGCGTTTATTGACAAGCAATACACAATATAAGGTACTATTCTCTTCATTTGAAAACGCCATTGACTTTCTGCAAATCTCAGTGCCGAAATTTCCATATTCGGTCACTTCAATGTCCAAAATATCGAATGGCTCAAATTTTCAAATATCAACGACGAACAAGGGCGCGAAGCTGAGGTTTTTGCAATAAGCAGCGGACATACTCAGATTATAAATGAGCCAATCAGGATTCCTGACCGTGATGGAGAATATGCTAGTCTTCTGGATCTATACCAACAACCAATCCAGAAATTTACACAGTCACCGTAAGGTCTTCATTGGGATCATCTGACCACAAACTCATTTGAGTATTAATTGAATTACTTTAAATGTTGGGGAACAATCTGAGTCGCGCAAAGTATGGCATTACAGATCTGCTGAGTGGGAGGATCTTCAAGAACATATCCGAAATTTCACCTGGCGGGATGTTTGTTTCAGCTCTAATGATCCATCAACTTGTGCTTCCGAAGTCACGGAAATTATTCTATTATCCATGGATGTATATATTCCTTTTTCAATGAAACGAACTTCTAACGGCAAACCTTGGTTCAACAAAAATTGCGAGCAAACTATCGCCTCCAAAAATCTCGCCTACCGGCAGTGGCCCAAAAATCCCATTGCCGAAAACCGAACTAGCTTTGTTATTGCTCGCAACAGCTGCAAAATTAGAATAAACCAAAGCAAAGAACTTCACAATCCCAACGGGTCTAGATCCTTCTGGTAGGTAGCTGAAGATCCAAACTTTACAAAATCCACAATTTCACCAGGCGTCTGGTCCTGATGAAGTACCCGTCATCGTACTTAAAAAGTGCGCAAATGAACTCGCACCTGTATTTTGCAGACTTTTCAACGTTCCTTACAAGAAATGCGTTTTTTTTTCGTACTGGAAGATTGCTCACGTCCAGTCTATTCCCATAAAGGGCAAGAAAAATTTTTCAAATAACTATAGAGCAGTCGCTTTACTATCAGTGATATCAAAAATCATGGAGAGAGCCGTAAACCGCCATATTCTCAAATATTTGGAAGGCTTCAACATCTTGAGCGATTATCAACATGGCTTTCGGAAACAAAGATCAACAGGCGACCTTCTACCGTTTGTCACCCATATTTAGAATAACGCAATCGAGAAACATGGAGAGTGAAGAGCTGTTTCGCTTGTTATTTCTCAGTCCTTTGACCGTGAGCGGCATGAGGGTTTGCTGGCCAAACTTCGATACTATGGCTTATCGGATCATTTTTTTGCATGGCTCTTCAGCTTCCTGAAAAAACGTTCCCTACAAGTGTCCGTCGATGGATATATCTCGAATACTTTTACCATAAACGCTGATGTTCCCCAGGGATCCATATTGTCTCCAACCCTTTTTTATTATATATCAACGACTTATTTGAAAAAACCAAGAATCCAATATATTGCTTTGCTAACGAGAGCACATTTCTCTTGTCCTTCCATTGGGATTCCAGGATACCGGCAGCGGATGCACATCTTCACCGGCAGCAGGAGGTTGTATATCTTAATGAGGATCTACAAGTGATTTCGAATTGTGGTGAAAGTAACCAGGTTCAATTCAATACCACAAAAGACAGACAATTTCGCTTTCCGCTTCGATAAGTTTATTGGGGATTAAAATGGACACCAATATGTCTTGACACAATCATGTCTCTGGAATTGCAAAGGCTGGTTCTCAAAAGCTTGGAACACTGTTTCGAAACAGAAAACTGTACACACCTCAGCAACTTTTGATGCTTTATAGAGCTTAGATCAGACCTTCTTTGTAGTATTGTTCTCATGTTTGGAGCTTCACCGTCAAGCATACCCTGGAGCTGCTGAATTCCATCCAGAAAAGCGCCATCCGCCTGCTTGGAGACGTGAACACCACCTTCAACCTTGATAGTCTGGAATATCGAAAAAAGGTTGGAAAAAAGTGAAAAAAAATTTTCTAATGAATCCTAATTATCTTTTGGTGTGTAAATAAGTTGATACCTTTGTATTTCTTTACCACTAAGTTTTATGCATAGTCAGGTATAGGAAAAGATTCACCTTCAAATAATACCAAATGAATAACTTGGCTTTGATAGTGTTTTCCCAGTAAATAATACCTAGTATTATACCTGAATTCAGATCATCTCGTTTCTTAAGACTATCAAGCCATTTTTGAAGTAAAAAAATGGAAGCTACTTTTAGATATGCTTTTTCCCATTTACAATTGATCACTAATCAATTTTCTGTGAACAAAAGTTGATAAACTAATGAAATATTTTTAGATTTTTTTTTTAATGAAAAATGTAATAATTTTCAAAAATTAGGTTTTGTATTGTTTTTTGATATATTATCATGTGAGTTGCGACAGTTATTCTACAAATATTAAACATAATTTTCCACATTTCAGTTTCAATTTGGATGTGCGTTAACTTGATATCAGGTTATCAGAGCCGCTCATAAAAAAAGGATGACAATTGTTTTTTATTCATACACAATTGTCTGAAGAAATACGACACTTGATCAATACATTTTCTTATTGAAAAACAGGATTACATATCTAGGTGAAAATTTTTTCAGGGAGATAGACTACAAATCAATTATGCCTTTTTTTTAATTAATAAAGTAATAAAAAAAGATATTGCAGTGTTGTCACATGTTGACAAATATTCTCACAATACAAAAAGGAAAGAATGTCCATCAAAATCTGTTTCAGAGTTTTTCTATTTCGAATGAGTTACAATTATTGGTAACTGAATCGATGGAACTGACAATGAGTTTATCACTCTTTGTCTGATTCTGCAATTTTTTACTGTTCTTCAATCTTGATTTTCAATTGTTGCAAGTAGGAAAGGTAGACTGTTGGCTTGGCGTGAGTGGTTTGTTCTATTTATTCAATCGACCGCTAGGAATTGTATGTTGAAAGGTAAGACTCCGTTAATCCTTAGATCACACAAGTTTCTCCTTCTGAGTATTTGTGGGGATGCGACAGCCGGTTAGTGGAAAACAATCTTTTCCTAACAAGCTATCGTGGACTTTATTTTCAGAGGTGATGTGAACTTGAATTTTTTATAATCTTTGGAATTTCCGTATCGAAATTATTTCAACAATTCAGTGTTAATTGTGAAAGAACTGATTCTAATGAACTGAATTCCTAGTTACATATTTATTGAAGGTATAAATGAATTTGTTTGTCTTATCGAGAATCGAATAAAATCGAGGACACTAGAGATAGAACTGATATAATATATATCGAACTTAATAGAATCTATTCACATAGCAGAACTGTAATTGGTAACTTTTTCGAAACGTTATTTCCTAAAGGTAATAATACTCCATATCAGTATATAATGCAAACTCTGAAAAATATTCAGCCTATCAATATTCTCGACAATACTGACATCCACAGAACCAACAACGTAACAAAATATATATAGACAAATATTATCAATAATTTATCACATCGTTTCACAATATCAGTTCTCATCGCCCCTTTGAAGATAAAATAGTTTTCGATATTATCGTGTCATTCACCTCTTTTTATCACTAGAGTCGTATGTAAACTTATCACCAAAAGTATTGTTGAGGAATATTAACAATATATTATTCATAGGAATGTCTATGAAATTTGTCAGTCATTATAAAAACGGGTGACAGGAGTTGTCTTTTGACTTATAATAAACATGTTCATACATATTTGTGAACAAACATTGCGAAAAACCATTCAAGAAAACACATTTGAAAGTAAAGAGAATCCGTAAAAGAGACCTGTGAGCCTCATAAAGCAGATGTGGGGCCTAAAATCTGTCCATCCAACAAACAAAGTAACCCAAACAAAGATACGTGATCAAAGTATGATAACCAAGCACATTTGCATCTATGGTGTGTATATATACGTATTTTTGAAATTTTTAATACGTCAAATAATGATACAACCGGAGAATATGCTTATTTGTGTCCCTACACTTCACCTAAAAAAAATCCTTCACCCAGCCGCATATTACTGAAAAATAAAAATAAAATTTCGGTCGTTCCTTAGTAGGACTCTGTACAAGCACCCTTGTCTGGGATATCAAAATCAAAATCAGGTAATAATACTAAAGAAAATCTATTTACACTATATACAATACAGAAATCACTTTCCCACATGCGGGAATTTGAATAGGTAAACCGGGATACGTGTAAGGTGGGGGGAAATGGCAGGAGGCTGACTGTACTGTTGAGCCCAGCGAGACAACTATGGACACGCCACCACACAGTTACCCGATTGGGCAGTGGGAGGCGCCCCCGCTGGTGTTGGCGGGTGGCTCTCCACTCAACAGATTTCCGCTTCAGCCTACGTCTATGACGTCTAGCTTTGGCAAAGCTCACGCGAGAGTTCTCCTTGCGTTGCGGTTTCGATACTCCTTATCTCATTTTAGTCTTTCCAAGCTAATGTAAGTTGCCAGGAACCTCCTGGAAAAAGTTCATGAAAAATCCAGGTAGGAGTCTGGGAGATCACGTTCACTATGCATGATGATGTTTTGGAGCACTATGTTGCTTAGATGGACAGAGTATAGATGTCATGCTCGGTTGGCTGAAAGAAAAAAACCCTCTCTAAAATCTTTACAAGGCTTAGTACAAGGCAATGCGTTAATACCCATTTCTTCTTACTAGTGGCGGTTTAATGAATTAAAGGAAAAAAAACAAAAAGTTGGTGACTTCTAGTAAAATACTACTGTTTTGGGGAGTGAGCAATTCAAGAAAGTCAAAACTAATCTGTTGGAGACGACAGACGCCGTAGAAAAAAATTGTGGCAGGTCGTGTACTGAAATCAGGGACGAGTGCGGATGACGAACAAAAATGGCTCAAAGAAAGTAGCAAGCCTTAGGAACACTTCAGAAGAAAGCGAAACTTTGCCTTTGGTAACCATACTAGACCAAGTGGGAAGTGTCTTTTGGAGATTTGGATGAAACTGACAAGTTTAATGGTTTCCATGTCTGAAAAATAACTCAATACAAGGCCATTATGACCAGCTAAGATGGGTCTTATGACCATCTAAGATGGTTCTTATGGCCATTTAAAATGGTCCTAATGACCATCTAAGATGGTCATAAGGTACGAGTATTGAATGATAACATTTCAATCCATAGTATATCAACTTCCACAATCTGATAAATAAACAAAGCTGACACAAAGGAGTATATGCTGAAGTGTAATGGAGAGAAAACTGAAAAGTTCACTCCGAAAAGTTACTGCGTAAAATGAACCATGGAAGAAGCCATCTAGTCAGTAACCTACAAATTGAAATAATTAACTGAAAAAAAAGTAAAATTTATATACTTAGTTCATTAAAGTGGTCGAATTTTCAGAAAACAATATTTTTCCGTTTTCAAAACCCGAAATTCACTTGAAAACTTTCGCCTCATACCTTATACCTATAAAAGCAAAACGAAAGAGGCTTGTAAATTGTCACCAAAAAATTCTTAATTTTCATCTTCTGGAACTCCGAAAACATTGAATGAAATAGTCTAAAAGAGGATTGAACCTTCTTTATTCTCGTTTATTCAAATAGAAAGTTGGACCATTACAACTTAAATCAAAGAAAAAAAGCAAAACAATTTTCTACACTTATCCCAGATGCAAAAAATTCAACTTTGTATTTCACATTCCATTTCTCCGAAGTTTCAACGAACCATTCCAACTCTGAACTTACTTTTTACACCTGGCAAACAATCAAGAATGATATATTTGTATATTTCGAATACAGCCAGCTTCCAACGCCTTTTCCAATTTTCTGGAAATGTTTCCTGAAAATTTGTTCTACTAGGGATTATAACTTTTCCGCTGATGCAACATCAGATCATATCTAAGACATGAACTTGATATGAGAAACAATTAATTGGGGTACCAAAGTGGTACAAATTTAGGGATTGGCTTCAATTTGGTGTAGTAAACTAATGCTTCGTATGGTATAGTAATTACTTTACAGAATATAATCTTTTATTTCTATTCAGATGTATAGACTTTTCATGATTGAAAAAATTATGTGAGATTTTCATAACTTTGATATTGCAGTTGGTGACCTTCTTAAGAAATATGCGTTCTACAACCATATACACTGAAAATTTCTGTAAGGAATAATTTAAAATAAAAAAAAGAATTTTTGTCGAGAGTGACTTTATTGGCGGTTCCAAGAAGTTTTTCTATCCAAATCTAAGGCAAACTCATAATTCAGGAAAATCAAAATTCTAACAGAGCGATTTTCCGTGATGATGACACTTTCTCATTATTTTATATTTAAATTAAAAAAAATCAAATGAATACAATGATAATATATATTTCCTTGTGTGTGGAGATCAGAAATATAAAAAGAGGAAAAATTTTAAATGGAGTTTATTTATTTTGTTGAATCACGTTGTCCAGAAGGACTGATTTCATTTCATGAAATCAGTCCTTTCTTCAGCCGAATATAAAAATATTGTCTTTTAACTATCACTGCACTAATGGCATACTTAAAGAATAATCCAATAATTTTTTTTCGATAAATTCACCTCAGAATATAATGCCGTATGTTGTAAAAATTGTTTGTTCAAGAATAAAGGAACATTGTACAACTGAAACTTTCTTCACTGAAATATTAGTTCAAATGGAATATAATAACATCGAAGTGCTGATTTGTTTGTATTCGATATGAAAAGTTCTCTTTAGAATAAATGAATTCAAAATGTATGTACGATGCATGGTTTACAAATTTTATGTTGTCTTCGTAACGCTCTAATGCAATATCTAAAGGAAGTCGACGGATACATGTGAGTGTACACAAGAAGAGATAAGAAAATCATACACAATAACACTGGGTGTAGAAGTCTCCGAGAGCTGTATTGTCCCGAAAACTCTATTTGCATAATATATTGACAAAATACTGTTTTATTTATGAGCCCTTTTGTTGTTCTCGCAATTTCAGAGAAGTTTACTCCAGGATTATTGAAACGAACTTTAAATTTATTCAAGGTGTTTATGTGTGGCCCTGCATGAATACAATTTGTATAAATAATCAATGAAGAAACATATTATGAGGATAGCTGGGTCGTTCATTCTAGTCAATGTATTCAGAATAGAAGCAATAATTCATATGATTTTCATTAGAAAACTCTATCGCATTGGTACTGCAAATATCAGTAATTGCAAGTTCTTGATAAACAATGCGACTGAAAACAGTTCATAAATTATTCAGAACCTACTTCAGAAATAGTCTGACCACGTGGTCATAATACTAATTTCACAATGCATTGATGTAATTTAACTCAAATTGCCTTATTCATTACATGAAATTGTTGTGCTTCTATCACATTTTTGCAACTTATTGAAATTCATGATTGGGAGAGCAATCCGAAGGCAGTGTTGAAATACTGAAAAGAAAGACGTATTGAACATAATCGGTTCGTTGAATAATGTTCCTTGTTGAATTCTGCCGGTCTGTATTTCATAGTGTATTTTTTGTATTTTTCGAAAGTGTTTTTTTATCTGAAAGTGAAATCTATTCATCCTAATCGTAAATCATTTAAAAATTTTATATCAGTTGATAGATTTCATAAAACCTCTGACATATTTTCCGTAATTTACATAGTTCATTTAATATTTGAGAAAAACATTGGAAACCACGGTATAGCAGAACTATCTTTCGCGAATAACCTGAAGTTATTTTATTGAATTAGATGAATGCATAACTCGAAAACATTTTTGTTTTTTTTTTGACTGAGTAAGTACCTATTTTCTTTGAATATATCAGAAATGACTAGTAATAAAGAAATCGTACGGAATGGTACTTGTTGATGGAATTTCACTGCGTGTCGTTCAACATGTAGGAATCGTACGTTAGAAGGCAAAACCTCGCTGATTGTTAGTTCGCACAAGTTTTAACTTCTGAAACTGGCTCAAGAAAAAACAGATTTAACAGAGAATAAGGTAACTTTCGTAAGAAAACTAGTTGTAACTTTCATTCTCTGAGCGTGATTTTATGGTAATCTTTGATAGTTGAAAATGATTGAATAAATTCTATTAGATCTAAATTTTTAACACTATTTATATAATTTGTAAAATAATTTGAGGTTCTGCAATTTTTCTGGACCTGCCTCGAATACTGAACTCGTAATTGATGGCGATGTAACATCAGTTATGAAAGTGAGTTTTTCTTTTTTAAAATCAACTGATGAATTTTTTTCTGGTCTTATAATACAACATTTACATTAACATCATCAATGGCAATGGATTCAGTAAATATTGTTATGTCGCACCATGACCGTTACTTAAGCCCATGATAATCGAGCTAACGAACTATATAAATCGAATCGCATTGATCAGACGGACAGTTTTTGAATTTTGGGTGATGACTGTCATCACCCGAAGAAGACGATTGTGGATACTAACAATCGAAACGTCGTGAAGTAACTTGGTTTGAAATCGCTTAATTTTCAATTATATTAATTTATCAGTCATTAACCGAAAATTGACGATATCTCGTTCTCATAAAGCTTTATATCTGTAGCTGATTACACAAAAAATGTTATCATTATATCCGGAGTACTATTTGACAGTTTTTTGTCAAGAGCCGTATTCATTTGTCATTATTAACATACTTATTTTCGTCAATTCATTCAATTGAAATGATAGATCCAATATAAAGTCAGATTCCAACCGGTGCCGTAGAGAAAAGGCATATGCTATCAAAACGATTCTTATTAAGATACTCAAACATTTAATTGCTATTCGTATCCTGAACAAAGGACCATCTGTGTTTGATGTGAAAATCAAACATTTTAATGTCAGAGTTTCGCATATATACACATCGGTACACATCAAGCCACGTTGAACTTTGACACTGCTCTTATACATACATTGCTTTGTACTCTGATCATTTGTATGAATTTCCCTAACAGAACAATCGAAGGCAGCCGCAGTTAGAATTATAATATTCGTTACGAAACTGAACAACTTTCGAAAATTCTTATAAATATTGATTGATTGCAGGAACTTGAAACATTACAACCAACATTGACTACAACAATTACCCATTTTTCTGCAACTTGTTCTTGCTATAACTAGTTTTGACATTAACAAGCGTTATTAAATAATTTCACTGACATCGAAGATGTTCCAATTAATGAAATCATATCAGTTTCTAATTAGAAATTGCAATGACGATGGTAAATTCTGCTTATAGAGACAAATCAATCTTGCAAAATACTGTATCTCCCCTTTTACAGAAACGTCATAAGATGAGTGACGATCCAAAAAAGGAAAAACTGATTTTATCACGAGTAACTTGAATGTTGATAGTTTGAAATAAATTATTTCTTCAATTTTTTTTTGAAAATATTAAGGAAACTGCGGACACTGAATTTTTCCGAAATAATCAATTGCTTGATATAACTAAGTCAAATCAACTCCTTCAAACCTCAAAAATCTGGAACACCAGCTGAAATATATAATATACATAATATGTTTGAAGAACAATAGATGGAATTTTTACTTTTATTACTTTACTAAATTTCAGTAATATTCTTGGTTGTTTTTTGATCTTCAAATACTGCTGAATGAACTATATCATTGAGGGTTGGGTTCAAATATGTAACTTTCAAATGAACTAAATTACACCTTTCAAAAGAATTGGTGTGTCTTACTAAACTTATGATTAGTTTCGCAGAGATGAGTATTTGGTATTTTGCGACATTTGCCTCTTGGAATATACACTTCTCCAAGAAATTATCAAACCACTTCAATGAATCAATTTTATTTATAGTCAGAGGTGACATAAAAAATGAAACATCTTCATTGTTAACTTACATAGTATTAGTAAATGTAGTACTGTGTCAAATCGAGGGTTGACGTAACATAGAAAAAAAAAAGTAAACTACAAACAGAATATTGTTGGAAGAAAGTTGACGAAAATATACAGAAAAATGCCAATAATGAATGTTTTCTCCCCTACCAAATATAACAGTATCACATCTTCGGCCCATACTTGAAATTATGTGCCTTATTTAATTCTGATCCAGTCCTCTCCAAATCTTAATCAGTCTCTCATTCGGTTCCTGCAGTTTGTTTGGTTGGATCGGGTGCTCTCTCAAAGGCCTACCAAGGATATCCCAGAAATTTTCTATTGGATTCAAATCCGGGCTACGTACTGGCCATGCCATGGTGTTAATTTCAAACTCTTCGATGTAATTTCTGACTATCTGTGCAACATGGGATCTGGTGTTGTCTTGCATTAGTAACAAATTTTAGCCGATATAAGGGGCGAATGTTACTAAGTGTTGGTCCAAGATCTCCATTATGTACCTTTCAGCTGTATCGGACCCATCCTAGGTGTTATGTTGTATTCACTGAGTCGCTGGTGAACAGTTTCCGTATTGATTCGTATAGTATGCACGTTTCCAAACTGAATTTGTAGACTTCGATGTGTAACAAACCGTTTTCGAAGTGCCAAAGTTCTCAAATATCGTTCCTGTATAGGGGGAGTTACTTGATTTCGTCCTTAAACTGGTTTGCGAGCATGATCGTCTATTTCACGGAATATTTGCAAAATCCGTATGATGGATATGTTGGACACATTGAATCGAAAACCAATTCGTCGATAACTCCAGTCTTCTTCCACAAGTATTATTGCTTGGACACATTCATCACGAGTTGAATTATGTGATTGACGCTTCATAATAAACACAATTAAGAATCCTTCACAAGTAAACAGTAACCGAATAAGTACACGTTTTAAACTCGTTCAGAGTTTGCGAACTCAATAGGTACATTTTATGCTTCTTTTCATATTTTTGCGAATGAATACTAAAGCACTGAACCATGTCTGTCGAAACATATCGCATTAATAAATGGCATATACGAGGGATTTACCCAATATAACATTGTAGTAGGAGTTTGTATTAACGCCCACAAAATATTTTGAAATTTCAATGTGGTGCGTTAATTTAGTGAAGAAGTGTGGTTGTCGTTTGGTATTTGATTGTACAAGTAGTATTTGAAGTTATATTTATACACTCTTGGAAGAAAATATTGAATATTTTATTTCAAGATTTTTTTTCACGGTAATTTGTTTCTTTTCCCTTAACACGTTATATATTTTTATTGATAAATGTTCGAAGGCCAAAGTATTTTACGTAAATTTCCATTAAGAATAGATAAGAGAATTCTTGGACAGAGTCGTTATAGCTGAATAAGTAAAATGATGGTACAAATTACAAACTGTGCCTTTTCCACTATTAATGTCTATTGTTTTGTTTATTATTGTCAGAATGACATCTCGAATACTTTATGTCTTGATTCTGTAGTGAGATGCCGCATTTGAGCGAATTAGTTTGTAATAAAATTGTTACTTTAGTCAATGAGGGATGCAGACAAGAAGATATTGCACGGAGATTGCATATCTATCAATCGACTGTTTCTCGTATTGTGAAGCGATACAATGAGACTTAGGAGTACAAAAGGCGGCCTGGTCAAGGACGTAAGATATCTCAGGAATGATTTACTGAGCACAATACAAATTAACATAAGTATAAAAACAGTAATAAGACTCAAAGAAGTTGGTTCGAATCCAAAAAGCCCTGCCAGAGTTCCTAGGCTTCTCCCACGTCACAAATCTAGCCATAGCACATTTCAACTGCAATCAACATCAGTGGAGAATATTATTTTCACAGTTATGGAAACCAGATGGACGTGCTCGAGTATACGGAAGATCTGTAGAACGTTTCGCAGAATGTAATCTTTTACATAACGTTAGCTTTGGTGGTGGTTCCATTATGTAGTGGGGTGGTATTAGTTGGAACAGTCGCACCGAGCTTATAGAAGTGAATTTAAGGATGAATGCTGTTTGGTACATACGCAACATCTTTGTAGAGCATGTTTCACCTTACGGCAGCTTCATTGGTTACGACAATTTCATGATAATGCTCGTGAACATGCTGCAAGAACAGTCACCCAGTATTTCGAAGTTGTTGGACTTGAGGCAGTAGAGTGGCCAATATATTTGGTACATCATAAAAAGACATATACAAGCACGAAATCCAGCTACTAATTCAATTGCAGAATTAAGAATTGCTGCACAGGAAGAATGGAATCAAATTCCACAAAAAACGATAAAAGACCTTTTGCCCTGGAGGATGCAGGCTATCGTTAGAGCTAGGGGAGGAAACACTAAGTACTGAACTGTTATTATGTTGCCTCAAAGAACTTTCATTTTGTCGTCATTGTTGCTTGTTATGTTCTTCTACAAATGTGTAATGAAGTTTCAATATCTGGATTATTTGGCAATCAATATACGTTGAACACTTCAGTATATACCATTCAGTAATAAAAACTGCATAAAGATTCAGACAAATAGAAATAAACATGAAATCGAGGCTCAAAATAAAATATGCAATATTTTTGTCTGTGAGTGTATTCATAAAGCTAGATTTCATACCAAACTACTGCACGTTTCGATTGTTAGTATCTACAATCATCTCCGAGTGTTAACTGGTCTATTTCTGATACTTTGAGATTATTTGTAGGTAAGTTGGTCATGATTTTTCTATTCGGTGAATCATTGCCCGTTTTCTCTCTCAAGTACCGATTTCTATACGTTGCCGATCTCCAAAATATTCTGACGGACTGCGTCTTTTTTTCAAATGTTCGCTCGCATCTTCTTTAAACTTTCTTTCAATTCAGCAGTCCTCACTGTGATAAATTTCAGCTTCTAACCGCTTGATGTTAGCTTGAAGATACTAAAAGACAGACAGACGAATCGACAAACATAACTCAAAATGTGATAGCTCCAGAAATATTTCAATTGATATTATAAACCTTAATCTTTAAATGAATGCTGATTATTTCAAAATGGTGACTTATGCGAAAAATGAAAAGTAAGTGCAAAGACTAAAACCCGACTACTGAAAAATTGCGCTCCAAAAAGTTTGAAACAAGAAAATATTCCCATCCGAAATTATTATGTACAAACTATTCAATATTTGTCGTTTATTTATTAAATAACTTCATAGTGCTGTCATAGTGCTGTTCAGAGGATACCCATGGCCATACACTATTTTGCTTTGATGATCGCCTACTCCGCAAGAATGTAATAGTTTAGTTCACATGTACCATTTATTTTATATAGTCTCCGAAAATTACGATCAAGGTGTCATTCAATTCGTATTGTCACGTAGAAAGCTTAAGGAATAGTTCAAAATGGCGCTGAAAAAATTACAAAAGTTATAAACAGTTTATTGAAAAAAATTGAGTTTTTTTTGATTTACCGAAATATATTCGAAATTTTCGAATTTTAAAAAGAGATCCAGAAAGATCATCAAATTTTCTAAGGAAAGTTCTAACTCCCGGAGCTGAACCTCTATTATTATAATTTTTACAGAGCCCTGAAACTAGAGCCAAAAACGGGTAGTCTGGCTTTCGCGGGCGTCAATCTGACACAGCAACAAAAAAATTATTTAAACATATCAAATATGAAAATTTAGGAATGAAAAAATTTATGTAGTTTTAGAATACATCAATGAACAATAATCCGCGTTTAGAAAATTTGTATACCAATTTTTCCATTAATTATGCATTTGTAAATTAATAATTTTTTTAAACTGAAAGTAATTGAATTGACAAACTAAAACCCTAGAATTTTTTTCACTACGTGAAGTTATTCTCAATAGGCTAATGAATAGATAGTCATTTTGAAAATTACAAAATTTAGATTTTCCACTTTTCTATTAACAGCAATTGACAATTGAAAATTAAAAAAGTGGATAATATTTTTCCCCTAATCTTGATTGTTTCGATGTCTAAAGCTGCGTCCTCACCGAGTCGACACTGTCGATCGATTCTGTCGATCAACGTTGTCGCCTTGGTGTGTACGTGACACTCGACTTTGTCGATCGACAAAATTTATCGATCGACATATCGATTTGTTTTCCATCGATTGTCGGTAAACATAAAAGAGCAGTCGATCGACTTTAGTGTGTGGAGGTGTTTTCGACGTTCGATATTCGACAAACCATTACTCAGTGAATTCTTGCCTTGGTGACATCGTAGCCGTGTGTTTTCGTCGGAGAAATGGAATGGGAACAAGATAAAGCCTTTATTGAGGATACCAACTAAAAACAAATCTATGGGATTCTAAAACCAAAAATTTCAAGAACAGAAACTTGAGACATGATGCCCTTATGGAAATTGCTAAAGAATTTAACTTCAAGAAACAAGCGGTAGAAAAAAAATTAGAAATCTTCAAAGTCAATTGGCCAGAGAAGTAAAAAAATAAAGGACACCAAGAAATCTGGCTCTGGTGCGCAGGATGTGTATAAAAGTAAATTGTTTGCTTTTGAAGCCATAAAATTTTTACTAGACAAAAATAAGCTTAGGGAGATGTTGGATTCAGAGGTACGTATAGACTTTAAGAACTTTATTTTTTTATTTATCGTATCATACATACATAAAAATAAAAGGTTGTAAAGCACATAATTTGAAAGTAAAACAAAGGATAAAATTCGTCATATTTTCAAAATTTAATTTGATTATTTTTAACAATACCCGGAAAATCCAAGACTTTTGGCGGTATATACAAAATTTATTTTTACGTGGAGTGTTAATAAGGATTACGAAAAACTTTTGATATTTTTTACTGTGTTATTTCGAACACTTTTTCTACAACTTGAGTTTGTGAAAGTTTTTTATCAATGAACGTTGAACAATGAATGACAACTGAAAAGACTCATGAAATCGCAAAAAACAAAACTACTCCTCCTAACGAGTTATTTATAAATTAATGTTGTCAAACGATACATTTTAACATATTTCGTATTGCCAAGGAACTTCTCCTTCAGGTGTCATGAAATAGCCTCTTAATGTGTTTCTCACTTGTTGGGTATGCACTGCACTTTTTCTGGGTAGTTGAATACTCTTTCACCTGCATATGGTTTCATTATGTTTGTTGACAAAGGAAATGCGTCTTCTGCAACAAAAACATATGGGCTTATTAGTTCACTATTTGGGAGTTGATTTTCTTCAGGTAAATGCATTGTATTGTCCTCTAGAATCTTATTGAATAAAGTACTACTAAAAACGCCACCATCTGAAATGCGCTCTTGGCATCCCATAGTAGCATGAATAAAATTGTAATTTGCATCGACTACGGCGGATGAAACAACTCTAAAAAATTCTTGTAATTGAAAAATTCACTGCCGCTGTTTATCGGAGCCTGCAACGATATGTGTTTTCTATCCATAGCCCCGACGCAGTTTGGAAAGTTCCAACTATTGTAATAGTCTTCGGCAACGGCTTTCCATTCTGCTTCGTTTTCAGGCATCTGAAATAACGGAAGTTCAAACTAGCATCAGTACCAACAAAAATAAAACAAAAAATCTTTATATTACAGATTTCATCGGTGGTGGATGCAGTGGAAGATGCCAACGATATGGATAATACTGCTGATGAGTAGGAGAATACTAAAGATGCCATTTTAAATAATGAAGAAGGCAACTCTCAAGACTCTACGAGGAGTCATGTGAATGCCAGTAATACCATCAAGGAAAGGAGACAAAAGGATGTGTTTACCATATTTGGCGAAGAAGTGGCTGTGACATTGAGAAATTTGTCCACTACTTATGCTCAGCAAATTATGATGGCTTACTAACGATTTTACCGGTGCAACAGTCCCCGAGATCACATTCCTCATGCTCTTCTTTTAGCAATCCCCCCACTCTGGCACAATCAACTACTGCTTATACTACGGATGAAGATGATGCTGTAGATCATTTCCTCACCCAACAGTTAACTCCAAGAAGTCATAAGTCATAAGTATAGATATGCGCAGCACTATTTTCAGTTTGGATTTCAGCTTATTTTTACTACTGTTGTACTTACTTATTTATGGTTGTTGAAATTTTACTGAAGAAGTAGCCATAATTATTTTATATTTATATGAATCTCGTAAATCTTAATGAACATCTAAGTACTTACCTTAACATAGTCCTGTAATACATCAATAAGGGCATCGCACACCTCCACAACAATTTTCGAAATTGCCTGCTTTGAAATTTTGAAAAGATACATTAGTGAGTGGTATGGATCTCCAGTTGATAAAAATCGTAACGTTACAGCAAGCGCTCCGTTATGAGAATGGCACTTCTACAATTGGTGTCGTCTTTACAAATTGTTGGCCGATTTTTTTTAATAAACAATTCAAATTCACCTTCCGAGCTCCGAAAAAAATTTCTAAAACCACCGTGACACCTGTATTCAAGGCTCAATATGTTGACGTCATCTTTTTTTGAATCTTCTCTCAAATTACTGGCGTTGTATCTAGTTCTACTTTGAAGGCTTAGTCGAACCCAAAATCTTTTGGGTGCAATTTTTCTTTTTTTCGTCGCCATAATAATATATGCAGCACAAGTAACTATTACATCATCTTCGTCAGACATGTTATATCGTGAGTAAGACGATCTCACCGGTATCAGATTACCGAGATAACGACTTCCAAGATTGCAAGTCAGCAGAAGTTAATACTTTGTTATTCTCTATCGTCTACTGCTGACACTATTGTCTACACATACAGATGGACCTTGCGAGGCCAAATAAGTGTTCAGTACTAATTTAGTAGTCGTTCCACTATTAAGTATCATTTTTGTCTTCAGGCGAGTAACGTCATTTTTTTGTATTTATTCAAGTAAAGTTATATTTGAAAATAAAGTGTTTTTTAAAAAGTCATATTCGAGAGTGTGAATATAACAATTGGCGCAGTCGTTGTAGGATCTGACAACGTTAGTAGAACAAGAAAACCTTAGTGAAACACCGTTAATATTTTTCAACCGCCTTCAAGTCCACAATGCCAAACTGCACGCTTGTGTACAAAAATCCGTAATCACTGCAGAACAGAAACACGCGCAATCCGTATTAATTGAAA
>WOGR01000518.1:0-24883 GCA_015342045.1 Leptinotarsa lineolata | reverse complement strand
TGTTCCAAGATTTCAAAGAGCTCAGTCTGAATAATCACAAGAGAAAATTGAAAAATTATTTGTTGAGGCATTGCTTCTATTCTGTCGATGACTCCAGAACACATTTTTGTGGTAACACACATGTCACTACTTCTTTTTGATTTTCAAATTTTTTATATATATGATTGTTGTTATTTACCTGTAGATTTTTAACTGTTACTGTGCTGTAACTCCTTTTTTTTTAATTTTCAAAGTTTTTATATATATGATTGTGGTTATTTACCTGTAAATTTTCAACTGTAACTGTACTGTAACTGTATTTTAAATGTAAAGCCAAACATGACTGGCTACAAACATATTGTATTATGTAACGTAGTCAAATAAATATTATTATTACTAGTATTATTATGAAAAATGTCATTAGGAAGCTAAACTGTCAGTTTTTAGTGCTTCTCCAATGGCATTGGTTGTTGTTGGTACTGCTCACCATATGATGAAACTCATTTGTCTGCAATAGATAGATGCAATAATGAAAACAGTATTTTTGATCAAAATACCTGAAGATACTCATGGTCAAGTAACACTAAAGGACAAATTGAGTGAGATCAAAAGACGATAAACGAAAATCTAAGAATTTTTTACCATCTCTGATCAATGTACTATCCATATAAGTGGTAATAAATAAAGTGCAGGTAGTTTTGAAAAACCGCAAGATCGTACAATTGTAGCTGAACTGACATATCGTTATAAAATTTCAGAAAATAGTATAGGTACACTAAATGGATATTTCAAAGTATCTGCAGGAATATTTCCAAACTAACCTTGATTTGTAAAGGTAGTCCTGTTTTATTCACGATCCAGTAAGGCGTATAGAAGAAGAGGTTACAACTGCTCTCTCTATCGCTTTTCACATTCATCGCCAAGTTAGTAACTTCTTCTTTGTTCTCGGTGCCAAGAACAATTATTTTCTCCTCAAGATGCTGAGTCAAGTTCAGATTGCCAGTCCATGTGGTTGAGTTGTGCTTGACCCTAATCAAAACCCTTTGGTCTTTAGAGAAATCGAAGGAATATACGCTGTTTTTTTCTCCTGGTTCCACTTTAATCACTTGTTTGAGGCCGATGTTGAGAACTTCCAGAGTATATGGTAGGAAGTTATAGATTATCAGGGGTGGTAAAAGGTATATTATATAGTTTGGTATGGAGTGTGTTTGCGAATTCTTTGTTTCTATGTTGCGCCTCAACATCACTCTAAGGGAGAAAATTTCTACGTTAGAATTTGATTTCGGCTGGCAATGCAGATCGTGGGCACTGTCCATTTCTGTTGCAAGGTCTTTCCACCATATTCCTGAGTCTGAAGCATAATGACCTCTAAAAAATAAAACATTTATACTTATAGAGGAGCCCACAGTATTACAGCATAAAATTTCAAAGATGGTGACCCCTACTTCAAAAATAATTCACCATCAGTCCTACCACAATAACTTGGTCGTTAGTTACAAAGGATATACTTCTCCTGATAGGTCTCCTGAATTGGTGAACCTTCAAAAAGTGTTGAAGATTCAATTTTTAATATCCCCTAGTATTTTTTGTGGTGGAGTTTGAAAGCTGTGACGTTCTAGTTATGAATATCCGTGCCCAAGTCAAACCATTTTCAAGTGTAATTGAAGTATTATTTTTGGAAACACATATAAGCTCAGCATTGGGAATAGAGGTGAAATAAGAATTGGTACCGAAGAAAGAAGCTTGGAGCGGATCCACTGAATATGGCGAATACGAGAGAATATCTTAGACGAGATAAAGAAGAGCGAATAATTGAGGTGTGGAAACAAGAAATGTGAATGGAAGAGAACAAGAAAGGAGACGACGAATAATTGAATGGACAGTACAGGAAAGAAAACAGAAGATATTGTTAAAACAACTTGAGCAGTAAGGAGTGAAAAGAAAAACGAATGAAAACAATTGAATGAAAGTAATTGAATGATAGTAATGTAAGTAATTAAGATTAAGTGGCGATTTTCAGCGGGCTAATGAGAGAAATCGAAAAGGAGTTGGTGAAAATTGCTTAGTTTACCTAGATGGACGTCTCTCACTTTCGATGGTTAGTCATGGGTGGAAGAACAAAATACCACGTCATTAGTGCTAGCACTGAGAAGTTTGCTACTGGAAATATTCTCCATAACTTTTCGGATAGCAGCCAAAAAGGATAGACATACTTGAAGCATGTTTCCAGAGCCAATTTAGATGCAGATATTAACAATACTAGGAGACCTTGCAGGACAGTGGGGCAGATATCGAAAGGATAATTGATTTGGTCTTTACGAAAATTCCAGAAGAATTTCTAGAGTAGACTGGAGTACATGCCTTCATCGATGATTCAAAGAACACCGAATTGCAATGCACATGTAAGTTCATATACTCCTGATCTGTTATATTTGCCCGTTTTCACTTGTTGTTCTTCATATGTCTACCCAAGGAGTTACTTCTTATATGCTATGTTAATTTTCTCTTTTGTTAGTCTTTTTATTTCATCTGATAATTTTTCTATATATGTGATTGTTTTGCAGGTGGGGGCATACTTGGTTAATGGCCTGTTTGAGAAGTTTTTTGTCAAGGATGTGATGAAACATTTTCGGGTTGAAGTTGTTGTGGACATCGGGATACTGACGAGTCTGTGGATCATGGAATGGTAAGCTGCTAATTGATGTTGAAGAGATTAGAATGGTTATTGATAGTTGCGTCTGTATGTGTTTATTGTTGATTTATGTAATTGTGAGGTTTAAAGAGTTTATCGGATTATTGATCTCTGGTTCTCTTTTACATTTTCCCATTCTCTAAGTCTGCTTATGAGGCATGAAAACTTCCAAACTACGGCCAACAAACCCGGAAAATAGCTTCCACTTCGATATGTTATGTAATACGTTGAAAATATAGTGGAATTATAAAAAATATAGAGGATATTATTGACTGTGTGAAAATTGAAAGTACCTAATATAGAGTGAAACTAAATGTGGTTCTCCAAACGTACATGCTGAAAATATTTCAAAGAAATATATCTGATGTAAACTCACTCTGCATAAGCGGGTTGTATGAATAGCTTGCAATGATATGCTATGTGCAAAGGTACATTATATTCTTCCTGAGCCTCCAGCACAGCAATTCTCATGGTTGTTTCGAAAGGATTCGTCATCTCTCCAACCGGCTCTAAGTTCATCTGTTGCAGGATCGACGGTTGATAAAGGACACTCAGAGCGAAGCAAGTTTCATTTTTTATCTGAAAAAAACAGTGCTAGTACTCGTGTCAGCTATTCATGTACAAAACTTACTTTTAGAGGGGAACTGATGACGACA
The DNA here is from genome assembly GCA_015342045.1 of Leptinotarsa lineolata. Lineage (NCBI taxonomy): Eukaryota > Metazoa > Arthropoda > Insecta > Coleoptera > Chrysomelidae > Leptinotarsa > Leptinotarsa lineolata. The sequence continues at coordinate 21,556 of WOGR01000518.1, read as the reverse complement.
GTTCTTCCTGATTTGCCGATACTGTGTCTGGCCGCTAGATGGTACGTTTGTGGAGAATTCACTGAATTGATCCTGATCAGTTTTTCCCATTCCCTTCGGGAGCAGTTAGTTTGTACGGGGAGGAAATTGGGAACGAAGATTTTCATGAAATTTTTGTTTATCTTGTCGTACAGCTGCGAAGTTGTCTCATCGGGAAACTGTAGACTTGATAATGTTTCGAAGTCGTACATTAATTCGTAGTCTTCTTTTCCATCATCTGTGAAACTAAACAATGGGTTGAATAACTGGAAAAAAGGAAACTAACGAAAAGAACGCCATAATAATTGAAGAGGAACTGAAAAAAGATATGGAGAAACAGAAAAGGAGAAGAAAAAGGACAAGAATTACTGTTGTCTCAACTAGAGCAATGAAAAATTGAAGCAACTGAAAAAAAGAGGAGGAGAAGATAGAATTGTAAAAGTATTTTACGCAATAAGAAGCAAGGAAAAAACACTACCAATAGTAACGAGAGAAAGAGTTAGTCCGGCAAGTGAAGCAAATTCATCAAGATTTTCAGCAAAATCGCAGAGAAAAATCAACTAGTACAGAATGGAACAGTAGGAATGTGAACAACGAATCATGGAAGAAGTAATCAAGGGATTGAATGAGTCAACAACTCGCCAACAATTCTTTCAAGACATAGTTCACCGAATACAAAAAAATTTTGACGAGAATATTTAGACTATTGCAAGATTGAATAATGAAGTCATTATAATCACCCTGATCCATTTATTATCGATAACAATTCACAACTGAAGCTGGATGTCGCACCAGTTCAGTAGCACTAGAAATGGCGCAGAACATTCCGGAAAGCTGCCAAAACGTATATCAAGGGATATTGAGAGCTTTGGACAACAATACAACTGGAGCAGATATTGCAGGATTGGGCTTTGGAAGATTGATCCATTTGACATTCTGAAGCTTCAGGATTGCTTCTGGAAGAATGTGAACCAAGTTGAGAAGAATAACATTGTCGAAAGTATTGAAGTCAGAGGGAAAACTAAGAAGCTAAAACGCACAATTTCTGGGGTGGGTGAATCTTGTGCGAAAAAAGAAGACAAATGCATGAATATTGACTACGCAGCAAGAAAAAGTATATCTTCAAGTAAGAAACAACTTTCAAGGACTCTTGAGTTGAATAGTCGAGTAGAAGGGACTTTGTACCTGACACAAATTCGTCAAAGGTACAACGTAATACCACGAAACATAAAAAAAATCCACAAAATCCTTTTTAATGATCGAAAAGTGAAGTTGCGTGAGTTAGCTGACATTGTAAAGATATCAAACTAGATCAGCTATCACCATGGTATCCTGAAATAGTGTGAACTTCACGATGTTCAAGCTTCCTGAAAAACACTACGACCAAATATAAAAGTAAAGTGGCAACTCCCTTCGAGAGAAAAGTAGTGGATAATAAAAGATTTGTAAAATATCAAACGGATCAAAATGTTTCGTACGTTCATTGATTTGATGAGATGTTTTGACAATATTCTCATTTATTGAGAGAAGTACTAGAGCTACGGAACTTATCGACATTCATCAACAAATTCTTAGTACTTATAAATACAAAGAGAAAAAGTTTGTGAGGGTTCAAAACTGACTAAACTCTCTTTTAGTCATGGTTTTGGTACTACTTACCTCTCCTTATCATCGTAATTATTATCAAGGTACTCTGGTAAGAAATACTGACTCTTATTTGGACTACTTGGAGCGGAGTCTTCGTTCTCGTACCTTTTCGAACACAACAGTTTGTTTTCCTCTGAGTTTTGTTTTTCATATAGCTCGACTCTGGTTTGTGGCCCGATGTCATTAGTCAAACTGATCAACCTTCTGTTGCTTTTCAAGGAAATGATTTTGTTAGAGTATTGGGTGATGAGCTCATTCAACAGTTTTATGATATTCGGAGATACTGTAACGTTGAATGATTCTTTGGCGTCCATCAGAATGTAATAGGATTTGTTGAAGTGCATATCAAGTTTCTCTTTCGGTCTTTCTGTTTCTTCGAGATCTTCATCACCGTCGCTCGAATGACCACAGTCGCTATCTTCATTTTCATTCCAGTCTCCTAAAATGGAAGGAAAATGAGAAAAAATGTACGTGACTGATCCGAAAGTGTGTGCAGAAGAAGAGCTTCATGTCAAACAATATTCATACTTGTCCCATTTGCCATAGGTGGAGATATTGCGTTTTCTCTAAAATGTGTGAAGTGTACAACACTTGGTAGGGAAATTGACCAAAACTGACTTGCACTAACTACATCAACAACATCCTTGGCAAAGTTAGAGCGGTTGAATGAATAGATCAAGCCTCATTGATATGGTGTCAAAAAACATACCTGTGAAAAGATCTGAGATAGCAGCAGCCAACCTTTCCATTGCCCCGTCTTCATTCTCTGAGTCTGAATCATCCAGAAAAGTCGACAAACTAGTTTTCACTCTTCTATTATGTCCAACGTTGATGAGATTCGGAGGCTCCAAATACATCATATCGTCTCCCGAGTCCTCATCTTCAGTTGTAGTCACTGATCTACTCGCGGCTTTCTTCTTTGTTGGCCTGTCCTTTCTCTTGCACTCAGTGTTGTCTAACATCGGATGCGACTTATCTTGGAACACTTTGATGATGATTTCCCAGGGTTTGTACTCTTTTTCATCCATGACGATAGGCTCTATGAGTGGTTCCCAGCTTTGGACGAGTTCGTTAAAATAGTTGGCCTGTAAAGAGAGCTCGCATGTGCAATTCAAAATAGAGGACCAGTCGTAAAGAGTAAGTTCCACAGTGGATTTGACCAACAACAATTGAACTTGCTCAAGCTCGAAGATTACCACGAAATCAAACTTTGGCACGAGAAATATCTCGTGGATTACTACAGTATTATCTGTTTTAGCATCCTGCACTGTTTGCACGTCTACGAATTCATTCAACTTCTTCGGTTCCCAGAGATCTTCAACATCGGGAGTTTTAGCGCCCTTCAGCTTTTCTGACTTGACCATTTCAACCTCGGGCACTTTGAAATGCTCCACGATATCGTTTAGTACGTCGTTGAAAGAGTGAACGATTTCGCTGCAAAGCTTGATGTAAATGGATGAGATGGCCATTGTTATTTTCTCGCCAGAGTCACTAGAGAAGCTCTTACAGATTTCAAGATCGCATTGTTTCAAAATGACATATGGTTTTTCAGAGTATTCATTCAGGTCAAAGAATAGGCTATGAAGACCTGACAAAGACATCACCAGGTTGAGTCTGTTGGCGTGCCTGGAGTAGTCCATTAGTATCTCGCTTTTAGTAATAAAATACCTCTTCTTATTCGAAGTAGTTTCCACCAAAAACATAAACTCTGGTCGGTTGACTCGTATTGATAGAGTAACGCTTGTTAGGTATGACTTTTGAGACACAGACGTGTAGACTTCACCTTCATATCCAGGATTGACGATGCCTGCGTCTGTGGTTTCTTTAGGAAAGCACTCAATCACGAATAAAGCTAGTTTTTCGCAGAAGGGGATGGACAGGTTCAGACTTAGCCTTCCTATGATAACATCTGATGATTTGTCGCCATTTTTATTTTGATGAAAGGTGACATCGACAATTGGGGGGTTGTTAACAGTGATGTTGCAGTTGTTGTTTTTGTGGTCGTCTGTTGGTGATTGTAGTATGCTGAAAGGAAAGTATATTGCTTCCAAAATAATTGGGTATGAGGATACTCACATTTTATCAAATGTATTAGCTTCTGGACCAATTTCTTCTATGAAAATAGTATCGACGGACAGTTTACCATCCAAGCTCCTATCGTTATATATGAAAAACGAAATATCTATTTCAACAACTTCCAACTTGCACAATCCATGACTCAAATCCCGAATCGGGGAACTAAGTAATTCCCCTGAGTCGAAAAATAGCATGAGTCTTATTTCTTCTATCGTAGATTTAGCAGAGATATTCTTTTGTTTTGGTTCGCTGAAAAACGCCTCTAAGGTTCTCACGCTGTCATCAGACTCGATCAAATGCATTGGAGACTTAGTTTGATTCGGAAATAAGTCTAGCAGCTTCCCTTCCCCTATGTTATCGGTATATATTGACATCAGGGTGGTGAGATCCCTTTGTCCCAATGTCACTTGAATACTGTCGATGATGCTGTCGATGTCCCAAGTGTTTTGTGGTGACCTTGAACTCGTAAACCGTTTGATGTCCATGTTTAGAGTAATTGGTTCTACGAGAGTTTCCTGGAATTGAAAACCATTTGCAAATGCGAGTTTGGTAATGGTTCAAAAAGACAGTGCAATTGGCCCTAGAACGTATCCTTGTGGAATTATGTAAATGTATTTCTTACCTGCATCTCTAGTGTAGATGTCAGGGTCATCACGCCTCTCGATGCTGTAACCCCACTGAGTTTGACTAAAATATTTTCAGTAATCTCGGTTGAATAATCTTTGAAAAAGTTTTCAACTTTTAGTTCTCCTACAAAACTGGGCGATAAAAACATTCAAAAATTTTATGTATTATTCAATATACCTGTGTCTAACACTAAAACATTGGGAGATGACGATTTTTGAGGTATGATGAATACTGGTCCACATACATTTATAGCTAAATTGATTTTGGTGTTGTTTTTCAAACTTTTCGTGATATCTGTTAGGAAAAGTTTTATTTTTGTGGACATTTTCTCCAAAAACGGCAGGGCTTCTAAATTCGTCACGAACCTCTGAATAAAAGAAAATTTTACAGGTCGATTTCTAATATAACAAATACTACAGTTTCCGTATGCTTGAAAGAGTGAAAACTAACCTGGAGTTGGACGACGAGTTTGTACAGAAATGTGCAGTGTATCCGACCTAACTGAAACTTGAAGTTCCCATCGATGAATGTTTCATCGACGTTAGGGGAAATATCATGGTTATAATTCAAATGGGTTGCATTTCGAACATATTTAATATCAAATACTTTGTCTTCATCTGTATAGAAAACCTGGAAAATATTTCATTTGGGAAAAAACTCATGAGCAAAAATTTCAAGTATCGAAGTAGATTCCGTATCATCCACATAAAAATTCAATCAATACAATTCAGAAACACTTTATTTCATCACTCTACTCAATGGTCCATTCCAATTGTTGAGGCTACCATACGTTGTGCTGAAACTGATTGCCCTTGATAACTATGCAGTCATTCACAGAATACAAGATGGATCTCGAATACTCTTCGGTAAGTTCGTTATTCCTCTCAGTATGATTGAATTGAATACGCTGTTAGTACATTACGGTAATACGATTTCGTCTTCATATGTTGATTACGAATGTTCAAAGTGTTCGGAATTAGAATGATTTATCTATCAATACTTTCGCACGTTTGAATGGTAAATCCTCATTAATCCTAATCTTCGTTAAGCTCGCATGACTTTTGACTTTTGAGGGTTGTCGTTCATTGGGGGACAACAACTAGTTAACGAAAAAACAGGAACAGGTACCTCAACTTATATTTTAAATAATTTTGCAACTGATAAGACCACTGGTATATTTCAGAATTTTTTTATACTCATTGACGGTCTCACATCACTCATAATCAAAATAATTCAAGGTTTGTATGTTGGAATGAATTGGCAACTTGTAAAAGCATTTTCTAGGTGGCTGTGCCACGAAGATTGCTTAGAAGCCAATATTAGTATTTAGCAAGTCGCAAGAACTTTTCTGAGATGAGAGTTTTATGGAAATGATCTTGTAGAATGTTTCGAGTGGGAATCGAAAGCTTTCATGACCTGAACCAATAAAAAACTTTAGCCAGATGATAGTATCACTCATTCGCATGGTGCTGTTTGATTTAGGATCATACGGCTATAATTTTTATTATATGTATTCTGTTCACAACCTCCAGACAGGATTATGCTGGTATAAGGAAGTTCATGAAAAAGTTTGAGTTTAAATTATTAACAACTTTTGATTATAGGAAAATATGAACATTCAACTAACTATAATTTGATGATCATTATTGAAGCAAAAATTTTCGTTGATTCAACTGTTTTAGATGATCTAGAAAAAGTGCAAAATTAATTGCTGAGATAACTGTATTTTAAAAAATAATGGCCGGATCATAAACCGGTGCGAACATCAACATTTAGAATAGAATTTAAAATATTATGTCTATAGCAAAGGCGTTTTATGACTATTATGATATTTTTGTATAAAATATTAAACTGTCCTGCAATTTTATCGTTGATACGATTTAATGTTAGGAATCACATGTTAAAAGGTAAGACCTCGTTAGTCCTTAGCTCGCCCAACTTTCCACTTTTGAGAGTTGTCGTTTGTATGGGGGCGACAGCTGGTTAACGGAAAAACCTTTTTTTAAAACATATTTTAAATATACCGCTGCGACGCACACTTTCGTTACTTGAATTTAACTACCCTTTAAATTTATATGAATCTAGATCTTCTTTTGTACATATGCTTCGATTGGATAATAAAATAAAATTTTTCCCACAATAATTTTCGTCAATTATCATTGAATTATTTACTCAATATTTCTGTATAATTTTTCCCTGCGGTTCTTGTATATTGACAGTTGAGGTTATGAATACATTGTATTGTGATTATTATGTACTATTATCATTATATATTAGTATTGAACTAAAATTATATATTTTATCTATATTATATCCATGTAATCAGCCTGTTTGGATGAATGAATAACCTAGAAAACGAACATAATGAATATCTGAGATTGCTATTCGGGTTCAAAAATACTCCAACTAACTGTCATGATATATGAATTATCCGGAGTATCGACAATAAAAAGTACCTACATTTCAACTATATTCTATAAATTTATATTATATATAAATTTGAGTCCACTAGTTCGGTAAACGATCGACTAATACCCGTACATCGACGAAACGCTAGAATAATGTCGAAAACATCGCCGCTGTCTGAGCGTGTGCTCACAAGAACTCGGCATTTTGCTGGCCACAACGTGGCGAATTTTGCATTGTGTCTTGGGCCTGCACCCGTACAAAATTCAACTAGCTTAGGAACTGAAGGTAAACAACCTGGAGTAGTAGTTATCTTCAGCGACGAGGCCAATTTTTAGATGAATAGGTACGTGAACAAACAAAATTGTCGAATTTGGGACGATATCAATCCACATGAGATCTGAAAGCCTCTAATGCATCCCGAAAAAGTAATTGTTTGGTGTGGATTTTGAGCCATATTTCTTTGAGAACTGGTCAGGCTATCGATATCTACGGCGAGCACTATAGGTCGATGATTACCAACTTGTTTTGGCCTGAATTGGATGATCTGGACAACAACGACAGAACGGCGTTACGTGCCACACAGCTCTCGCCACATTAGATATTCTGTACGAGCTATTTGAGGACATCGTCATCTCAAGTGGAGGTGAGGTGAACTGACCATAGAGACCGTGCGATTTGACCCCGTTACTTTTTATTGTGGATTTTTCTCAAGTCGCAGGTGTATGCGAGTAAGTCACAAATAGTAGCGGCCTTCAAAGCCAACATAATCCATGCCATCGGTCAAATTCAGCCTGATTTATGCGCCAGAGTCATAGAAAACTAGACTTTTCGGATGCACTCCACCTAGAGTAGCCGCGGCGATGATCTCACACACACTTCGTTTCATTTAAATTCAAAGATAGAAAGCGCCTAATGGAATACCCTATATATCGGAGTGAATCGAATCCTGAAGCATTTGAAATTTACCTTTGAATATAATGTCGCATCCGACAAATGTTCGACGGTGATGTTGCTAAGGAAAGACCTGAAGACGAATCTTTCGTTAGCTCTGAACAGAAAATCTAGTTCGAGACCGGATAGTTGTATATTCACTATATCGAAATCTGAATCACACACGGTTACATTCAGATCAGAAAGCCTCGCAGAATGCGAAAACTTTATAGATCCGGGAGGTACTGGACAGTCTGTTTTGGCGTGGAGGACGTTCCTAATTTTTTTCATACAGGTCTGCAAAGCGGTTTTCAGGAAAGGCGATATTTGGTCGTGTATTCTGAAATTTAATGAGTAGTTTCAATTGCTAAGAATGAGACGATATTCTATATTTACTTATTGGTTAAGTATTTTGAGTATTTCAGGATCGTATGGATGGCTTCTTGATGTAGGAGCAGGTGAAATTGTCCAAAATTTGCTACCAGCGACGTTTCCACCCCGTGAAAGTGGGTCCAAAATTCTGGACAACTGGCACTGACCTACAAAAATTGAAACAAATGTAATTTTCTACTAGGCAGTGGATGACAAATAGTTTCAGCATAAATGAAACCCGTTTTTATCTTTGATTCCTTCAGATGGGTTGGTTCAGGTTCACTGAAGAGAAAAAAGATTTATTTTCATTCTGGAAGTCGTTTTTGAAGTAGGATGTCGTATCTTTCCATTTAATCGATTACAAAGTAGAAGTTTGATACAAATTTGACTAACTCAACTAAAGTGATGGGTAGTTGAATTAGAATAATGTAGCTGATCTTTATCAAAATGCAATAACAACTTCTAATACACACATAAATTCCTCAGCCATCAAAAGCTGTTGAATTGCAAAACATACGGCTCTATTTTATCTTTAGTTGATAGAATGAGAAAGTAGTCATCTGGTATCTGGATTCAGTTCTAAAATGTACTTACTTTTCGATAGAGTACTGTAACGAGGTCTTGGGCATTGGAAACGGGACTGAAGATGAGATCCAAGTATTGTCCGCTTGGGGTCGTGTGCAACTTATCAGTGAGCAAAATAGAGTTGAGAGATATCTGGTAGGCGGGTCCAAAAGTCATTAGAGCAATGTCCATTGTGAATATTCTGAGACGGAGTATCAAATATTGCCGATCAGTACTGTCACTAGACCGGGAGAAAACCAGCGAGAACTAAAAAATAAACAAGGAGTATGTATTCGTTTCGTGATCGATATGATCCCGATTCGATATTTTTTCTGTTGAGAATGACTCAACTTAGCGTAGGAACGAATCGTTTCATTATTGAAGCCTGTTTGGCCGATATGAAAGTAAATACTATTTTATAATTCTTACTTCATTTATAACAAATCCAAATAGGGCGTCAATGTTATTATTTGGAGATATGTTGTCTTCCAACCCTGGTAAATCCACGCATCTAGCCCAAGCTTCATTCATGTCTCTATTGTGAGCCTTAGACATGCTTTTGCTGCAAATGAGAAGAAACAGTTTTTTTGTTCATCGGGTTCCAGAACATATCTTACGCTTTTTGTACCCTCTGCGATCTGTTATTCTGAACTCTATATCTTCTGTACTTGGAATAGCTATTGAGGATTCGGATTTTTCTCTGTATTTTTTTGAGATAAGCGGAACTAAATCTTCTTGGAATAAAATCATTTTTGTACAGTTTTGGCAGCGGGTCGTCTTGAATAATATTGATCTTGATTTGATCTATATTGAAAAATTTCAATAATAGTCCAATTTTTCTTTCGGATATATTGAGCTTCAGCATTTGGAAAGCAATGTTGAATTTGTACCTTCAAAATAGAAATAAAATTGAGACAGATTCCAATGAACGACTGTATTAGGCAAAATAATTTTTCTTAAAGTTTCTAGTAGTACTCTATTAAATGAATTTCATAATTGGAGCTGTGTCTAATAATGCAAACAGCAACATCAAAATACCCAACAATAACCATCAGGTCAGAACACATCAACTTTCTAGACACTGCCAACTCTCAGGAAAAAACCTACAGCACTGCTTTATGACTGAATGCCCGGATTCCAATCTGTTCCTACTTATCACTTGTTGAATAAACTATCATGTTGTATCTGAAATCACCAGTTTGAACCATCAATAATAGTTCTTCAGAGAAGAAGTTTGTCATGTTGCTAGGAATTAGTGTTGCTCTATCAGAGTAGTGTTATCAATTTCCATTGATTCTTAAGATTCAAAAATGGGGAAAATTTGTGTTTGATGAATTTTGATTAACTAATACGTTGACGTTCAAAAAAGGAAGAAATTTTGTTAGATCAAAATATTGTTACGTTTTCCCCGCGGGTTTGCTAATAATTGACCACACTGTACAATTGAACAGATTTTATTTTTTTGCTCTACCGCCTCCATTTTCAATAATAATAAAAAGTGAAAAAACTTTTTGCTTTATTTCATGTGCTTTATAATCTGGGTGAACTCATTTTTCAATGCAACGTTTCGTTCATTGAATTTCATCATCAATATATGTTTTTCCAATACGGACCTGTATATTGTCATTATAATTACAAATTCGTTGATATATCACAACATCTATATTTCCCGCCGTTTCTTCCCTAAACCACATCATCACTATCATTTTTTATTAGGAGCTCGAATTTCCGAATGTTACTGAAATCCAGAGTTCTCCTGTCGATAATGTCGTTCATTGAGATTATAAATATTTGTATTCACGGATATCCAACTAAATTTCTGTCAGGGTCGTCTTGAATAAGAGAGACCAATAATCTTTGTATCAATACCAAGCCATTCATAATTTCCAAATGTTCTTTGAAAATTTGTAGCTACTCAAAAATTTCTTTTCAAAAGATGAGGATATCAACAAGAACTAACTAATAAAAATACTGTATTGAAAAAGTCATAGATGATTTTCACGACAAATATGATAAGCGATAATTTCTTTTTTTGAAGTAAGCCATGAAATACATGAATGTGAATGTCAAGTTGATTGTCACACACAAAATAAGGGAGAAACATAAATTTTTCAAATGACGAAAAAGTGGATATGATTTTTGTATATTCGAGATGTTTGAGGAATGCTACCAAATATCTGGCAAAGTATCAGGAATTGTATTCTGAACGACGACAACCTAATCGTAGATATTTTCAACGAATCGAAATGTTTTTACGAAATTATGGATCTTTTGAAAAACCCTCCGAAAGAAAATGTACGGTTACTGAATGTGGTGGCGATAATGAAATCGGCGTTTAGGTGACTTCAAAGAAGATTCACAATTATGATAAAGAGACATTAAATTGACTTAGGATTTATGGAAATTGAAAAAATTGAGAACAAGGAAGTATCTCTGAGGGAGATTGCTCATAATTCGTCCATATCCACTACGTCTGTGCAGAAAATTTTGAAGAAAAATAAATTCAAGCCTTATCGAGGAAAGTTCATCATTTGCGTTCAACGGACTTCAACAGGAGAAAAGTTTTTGGTAGATGACTCATCAGAAAATTTCGCCCAGATAATGAAATTTGTAAAAAAAATTGTGGCTTAGGCTCATAAGAAAATATGGGTTTTTCCAACACGACGGAGCTCCACCACATCGCAGGAGAAACTGCAGAGATTTCCTCAATACAACTATGCCAGGAAGGTGGATAGTAAATAATGGTCCTACTGAATGGCCACCAAGTTAACCGGACCTTTCCCTTCTAGATTTTTCGTTGTGGGGCTTCGTGAAAGATCAAGTATTCAGAACAACATGAAGAATTGGAAGATTCAATAAGGAGTGCCTGCATCGCTATCACTCCACAGATGTTAGAGAACTGTCACAGTCACAAGCACACTATTTCTATATCAAGTATTTGTTTAAGAAATGATCGAAGACAATTTGAACATTTGATGCGATATCGCGTGAGACGGTAACTTAAAAATGTAACGTGAAACATTCCATTATGGTGTTCATTTCCTATCTAAATTCCAAGAGAGGGTAACTCGTTTATTTTTATTTTTGTGGTGAACTGGATTTTCTTGTGGATTGAGGTGAGGTATGCCACGCAACAGCCACGTTATTCATGTCCATGAGACCAAATAACTTCGACATATGTCGATCATTATTTGGGTTTGATTGGGGCTTTGTTCAGGACCTTGGTTTCGAAATAGGTAACCCAGAACCCGTTGGAGTATCTTCTATCTGTCTACAAAGTCTGTTGTTGAAGCTGAAATGTGTGTTTTCAAAGCAGTGGCCAATCAGGACTGCATACGCCACAACTACAGCCTACGGGAACGAATAAATAGACGAAATCGAAAAAAAATAACTTCGGTTTCAAGTTCAACTACCGAGCAGAGCACATGAATGTGACAAGTGGGATCTTGCTGAAACGTTGGGATAATGTCGAAAACGAACGGATGTATACCTGGAACTTACCTTGGTATTGTCTTTAGATTGGCTACAGAAAGGGCGTAGGTTGAGGTGAGTGAAGTTTTTGGAATGACGTGCATTTCAGTGTCTTTTTCGTTCCTGGCATCTTTCCAGTTATCACTAGTATCACAGAAAAGTATTTGGACATCTGTACAACTCATTATTAGTTTGGTATATAGTTGTTCCTCCAGCTCCATCTTAGTGGCATTTTCAGCTATATATTTGTGGTGGCATAATTCTGTACTGACTGTGTATCGTCCCAAATCAACAACAAGTAAATATTCTGCCCTGAAAAAAAGTAGTATGCAGTGTAGAATAGAAACACTATACATATACACTGCAAGAGTTATATGCGAGAAAGAATAAATAATACAGAAAAGAAAGTTCAACGGAGCTGCAGAAAATGAATACTCATTCGGGAGCATTGAAATATGTAAAGTTTCTATCACTTACTGTAAGTAGGAACTAACTTCTGGAATAACAAAATAAGGAACTTTGATATTGAAACTGAATTCCCAACCTTCTGATAATTTTTTTTTCATTTGGCCTAATATTTTTGGAGGTGTTTCGCTGATGATATTCAAGACGTTCTTCGTAGGGCAGTTTTCTGTACTCAAATAAGATTCTAGTTCCTCAATAGATGGCTGCAACAGAAATTACCATTGAACCAAATTAAAAAATTTGAAAAGCACGGAAGAATATTTGACTTATAGCTGAATCGTGGATGTACCGGAAGTAAAATTGCATAATTATTTGAAACAGAACAAAGATACTTTCGCTCATCGCGCGTTTCGTGAATCAAGTTAGCATCATCATGAGATGATTAGCGCGAAAAGTTCCAAATTCTACATGTCACGATACCAATCGTCTCATATCTTAACTTACCTTGTTATAAATACACTCTACGGAATCCATAGTGATACTCAACTTGTACTTAGAATAGGCCTTCTTAGGATATTTTTCGAGTTCCACTTTCAGAAAATATGCAGGACTGTCACTCAAGTGTTCGGAAGAAATTATCGGTATCAGATGATCTTCAGTGCTGCAGCCTTCGACAATGATACCCTCTACTTTCAAATTGAATTTGAAAGTTTCTTGAGAGTAATTTGGAGCCAATGAGAACATAGTTTGTGTGAGGGTCAGTATCATGATCTCTTTGTAGTTATCGGTTAATACCAAATTCAGGTTGCCAAGACGAAAATTGTAGTTGTGTTCTGGAAAATGGAATTATTTTCCTACGATCTCTTGCGGAAATTTAGACTTGACTCACCAATAGTCTCTTTTTGATTCTCTTGTTCTTCATTTTCGAAGTATCCAATTCTCTCGCATAAGAGTAGTCTTTCTGGAGATGGCAACATAGACCAAAAGCTTTTTTCGCCAATGCTCCTTTCCTGAACCTGGAAACTTTTCAAGTTTTTTACGAATCTTCATTGCCATCATCTCTTTAATAGATGTAGACTAAAGTGAACCCAGGAAGCACACGCCATTCAGAAGTATTCAACAAATATAATATTGAAATTACTTTAAAAAAATTGTACCTCGCAGTGAAGGGTGTTAGAATATTTCAGCCAGGTGAGGGTGTTAGCGGTGGAAGTAAGAGTCATCCTGAATGACGCCTCATCCTAAGGCCTGCCTCTTGTTGGGGTGTGTGTATCAGTGCCGAAAGGATGTATAACTCTGAGCCCACTCAGTGTCAATAACGGAGACTGGTGCCCTTTCATCTTAAAATGAATTGTTTTGAACTCCTTTTGCAAGCAGCTCGTGGGACCCTTTATAGGCGACAAATTGTCCAGAGAACACGACTGTGAGTCTACAGAGGAGATGGAGGTCGATTGAAACGACCCCAATTATCCCCTTTGTAACATCCGATCAAGAGCCAGAACTTTTTAGCTCTTTAGTCTTAATTCTGTTGACAAACCTAGAAGGGAGCAACCAGAAAGCAACTTATCGCTTTCTGAAGAGCAGGGTATCTTATGAATCTGACTTGCATGAAATCACTGAGCATTGTGCAATGATGGCTTCGGCAGGTAATATTTCAGAATATGATCGACACAGGTTACCTGAAAGGGTCTGGAGAGAAGCCAAGAGAAGTCGTCTTCCTACTTGCCAAGCCACATATTTGTATTGGTCACCTACCTGACGAAGGTAGTCATAGACTGACCGCCAGTCAGGTCCCCACTAGACCGAGGAAAATGAACCATTGGTCTGTCAACCTTGGAGTGGATTATTCTTCAAAAAGGGTGTCAGACTCTGAAATCAAAGCCCATAACTCTGTGCTTGTCTTACTGCAGATCTGCTCTGGGTTTCAGTTTTTGGCAGTGTCCCACTCTTGCCAGTTGACCTGAAAGATCAGTCACCAGACGAAGCAATCGGCTTCGTTGAGAAGCTGGATTTATTTGGTCGAGTTTGAAAATCTGTGAGCCATAATAAATTCACGCTTCATCTCCCCATTGTCAGCAACTCACATAAACACTTAATTTCCACGATATTTAACGAAAGCTCCCAAAACGGTTTTATCCTTTACATACATTATAGAATAAGACATTTTCTGGGGTTGATCGCCTTACTGTTATGTTTGTTTTTGAACATTCAGAAAACTTCACTATTTTAACTATTCTTTCTCAATACCTCAAGACAAAAGTTAAAACAGAAATTAAAGTACAAACAGTAACATTTCGGAACACTTCAGAGAATACTAAATACTGAAGAAGATCATGCGTGAGGATTGAAAGAGTTTCAATAAAAATTCTAAATATATAAACGCATGCTGCCTGGAATCTCTAACTAACTCACTAGCAACCTAGCTTGCTGTCTAGCCAAGACCACATTGATGATCGATAAATTATCTTCGTGTTTCTGGAGGTCCAATTTCAGTTCTGTATCGTTTGGATTCAATATGATCTGCTTATACGTCTCAACGTACTCTTTGTAATGCTGCCTGACCCTTCTTATCCTGCTCCAAGTGCAAGGTTTCACCCTCTGTTCTAGCAAGGCATAGCTTGCATACCTCCACCAAATTTTAGCGTTCTCGGCTATTCTCTCTCTGGGTCTGATGGAAAGGAACTGCCAGCTGATCATCATTCTTTCCATGGCGTCTGAGATAGCCAGAATGGAGTCGTATTGATCTTTGGAAAGTTGAACGTTGCAGTCTTGCACGATGATGTCAACTTGCATCTTGCATACCTGACCCGATGAAGTTTTGCCGATGACCATCTTTATTTTGGATGTCATTGGATTCAGCGCTATAAAAATGTGGCGGTGAGATACAAGAGAAATAGAAACAAATTTTTCAACGTTACCGAATTCGAAGTCTTCATTATTGATTGAGTAATTTTGTAGGCTAGCTGACATGGTGTTTCTCCATTGATAATACTGCGAAGGTAGGTCCCACTTTTTTAAGGTGACGTTTACATTCCAATAAAGTGACAATGCTTCCAGTTTCACCATGTAGAAGCAAGTATCTGCATGTTTGTCATATCGAGCGGGTCTCCATTTGCTGGAGGACGAAGATGAATCGAATGAACGTGAAAAGAAAAACGAAATTTTATACACATTTTGTTAATGAAAGGTGGCTGGAGATAGGTGGTTCCAGAAGTAGCCGGCCCAATGAAGAAAACACAAAAATTGTGGAAAAAATGGATCTACTTTTCAACATAATCTCCTCGCAGCCCTATACACTTTTCCCAGCGACGTTCAATAAGTTCGATAGCGTTTTTATAATAAGAACTGCCTTGCTCCTTAAAGTAGCCATTAACTGTCGACATCACTTCTTCACTGAGCCACTTTTGCAAGTTTGGGAACAGAAAATAATCCGTAGGGGCTAAATCTGGTGAATAGATTGCATGATGTAGCAATTCAAACCTTGATTCGTTAATTTTGGTTATTGCGATAATGGATTTGGGAGCTGGTGCATTGTCTTGATGGAACAATACTTTCTTCTAGCTTTTGCTTGATTTCTTTACTGGCATTATACTCGCAGATGATAGTTTTACCTTTTTTAAGATCGTCAATTGAAATTATCCCACGAGCACCCCAGAAACTGATGCCATTACCTTGCCTGCAGATGAAACAGTCTTCGCTTTCTTCGGAGACGGTTCCCAATTTGAGTCTACTGTTTTGATTGTTCTTTTGTCTCTGGTGAAAAGTGTTGGAACTATTTTTCATCCACGGTTATGAAACGACGCAAGAATTCTGCTTCGTTGCTGTGAAACTTCGTTAAACACTAAATTGAAACATCTTCACGACACTGTTTTTGCTCGAATGTGAACAACAGCTTTCTCGTGTCCAACTTTTCAGATAATATACGATATACCGCACTTTTCGAAATGCCTACTGAATCTGCAAGCTCGTGCACTTTCAGTCGACGATCGTTCAGCATCGCTTTGTGAATTTTTTTCACCGTTTCTGAAGTCATCACCTCATTTGGTCGACCACTGTGATGCTCGTCTTGGCAGCTCGTTCCGCCTCGTTTGAACTCTGCCAACCAATATTCTTCTCTTGTAAACGAAGAAGCAGACTCACTCAGAATACAGTTCAGCTCTTATATTAGTTGGGCTGAGGCTTTTCAAATAAAAGTATTGTACCACATCACGATGACCAATTTTCTCATTTCCACAACTTCACCGAAAACGTTCGCTGTGTATGGCTGCCAAAAAATACTAAACAATGCAGCGTCTTCAAACTTAAAACATATGCTTTATAGATTGTGTACTTTCTAATACTCTGATATTTTTTAAACATCTGCCGCCATCTCTAGGTCAGGCCGAATACTTCTGGGACCATCTTGGTAAATAGCTGAGTTTGGGAATATGCACTCAATTGTTTCATACATCATTAACTTTCATGTAAAAGTATTGAAAATAAGAGACTAACAAAGATATGTTTATTGACTAAAATTTCTCAAAACTACTTCGTTTTTTGATACTCTCAATCAAGTAAGTGGTAACAAAATTCGCACGTCAAATTACCAACCACAACCACCTATCATGATTTAAAGAGGCATATTGATGGAGACGGGACAAAATAATGTGATGGTTGATAAATAAAATCAATTCAATGAATGAACCACAAAGTGATTAAAATTTTACCTATTAGTTGTTTCGGCTATGATACTTCCGATACACAATCCTCCTGCTACAGGCGTTTTCCAGTTGTATTCGTCTTCATACCTCACATGTATATTCGTGATATTCAACTGTAGGTAGTTGAGCAAATTCGATATCAAGTGTTCCGAAAATGATGAAGGCCCTCCTACAATTTTTCAAATTATATATCATTATTAATTGTGTCCCATTTTATTTCACCAACATTTCAATTTAATTCAATTTCAGTAGAAGGTTCAAAAGCAGAGAGTTCATGATTCTCATTGAGTTAAATTGTGAATCGATCTTTGACATGACGGAGGAGCATTTCATAGGCCAAATGGCATGAAATGAAATATACGTATAAATGTCTGGAATCCAATAGTATCCACTAAATTCTAATAATTATAGTTCAATTACGATCTGTAGTCTATTAGGATTGAAGACCTACAGACTTCAGGAAAATTAGGTACTGCACCGTTACATATACAATTTTATTCCATAACTCATAGCGTTCATCAATGATTGAAATGGAATTAACGATACGAAACAAAAATGTTTCGATATTAATATCTGTATACAGGGTGACAATTTGAAAACTTACAGTGGCTATATCTGAGCAAACTAATAAAATATAAGAAATCGCTGCAAACAACTTCTATAATGGGGAAGGGAGAAACAAGATGATGTAATAGCTAACTTGTTTTCACTTACACCCTCGCCTCCAGCCACTACCTTTTCTTGAAATTTTGCAACTAGTTGGCGAATATACACGTGACTTACTTTCTTTACGGGTGCCTTTTGTTGAATACTTTAGTTATTCTCAACAAACACTGATCTTCTCTACCATAAATAAAAATAATTTCCACACATTTAGTTGTGTGTGTACACCATTATTGCAGATAAAACTTAAATTTCTCGTGTAGAAGGTATCGAAATAAAGATCAAATGTAAAGTGTCGTTTTCTGTCTTGAAGTGAAAAATGCAATATAAAAATACTTCTCCAAAACGAATATTTCAAACACCCCCTTTTTGTTACTTTTACTTATCAACCAAGTCAATTTCTTTCAGGTACAAATAAACAAAAATAGTACAGACGTAAAATGTTTGACAGTCTTGATAATATTAGTGCTACGATGGTAATAGAAATATATTCGAACATTTCTTGAATTAATGATAGAAAATGAAATTTTAATTTATATAAATAGTGTTTTATTTAATAAACCAAAAACTACTATATCGAATCCATCTTTGTAGGGTACTATTGAAGAGCTTTTCTCAAGAGCTTTTAGATAATTTATCACAAGTAGGGGGTTGTCTTTCAAGAATATAAAGTTGGGGTGGCTGGCGGCGTGAGGGTGAGTATTATTAATGTATCTATTTTTACTTGTACCTTTCCTGCGACTTGGAAACAAGCTAGCGTGATTCCCTTACTAAAGCTTGATAATCCCACAGAATTCGGGCAACTCAGACCAATAAGTAAATCCCGATTCTCTCTAAAGTGTTTGAGCTAATTTTAAAAGATCAAATATTGCATTTTGTGAAAAAAATAACATTAGAACTTCGGTTCAATCAGGTTTCCGGAAATTTCATAGCACCACTACAGTTTTACTTAATATCACCGATGATACTCTCACTTCAATTGATGAAGGCCAACTAGTTTACCAGATTTTACTAGACTATAGTAAGGCGTTCGACACTATTGATCGTAATGTCTTATGTGATAAACTCTTATATATTATAGTTTCTCTTGGGAAGCTTGTGCGCTTATTCGTAACTATTTATCGGAACAATGTCAGTCGGTAGTAGTTGGTTCATTGAAATCAGATGCCCAAATAGTGAATTTCGGAGTGCCTTAAGGATCAATCTCGGGACCAATTTGTTTTCCATCTATATTTCAGATTTTCATGAGTGTCTGACAATACTCAATTATACCTAGATTTTACGAACAATTCAATTTTTTCAGCAACTACTAAAATTGAAGAAGACCTATCATCTTTATACAATATCTCAACCGCACATAATCTCACACTCAACCCATCGAAGTCAGTAGCGACGCTTTTCGGAACTGATGCAAAACGTGATTGGGTAACTCAAGGTTTTCAAATCAGGTTAGCAGGAGTGCCATTGACCTTTGTAAGTGAAATCAAAAACCTAAGTCTGTGGTTTGATGTTGACCCTAGATTTACCAAGCACGTTAGCTACCTCTGCTAGGACTCGTTCAATATTCTGAGACAGCTGTATCCTAGTCGTGATTTGTTATTTACTAATATGGATCGTTGGTGATTTCTAAATTATCCTATTGTGATAGTATATATGGTCCAGCACTTTTACATGCTGATGCAGCTAGATTACAAAGGAATTCAAAATTCCTGCTCACGTTTTTCTCATGGAATACAGAAATTTGATCATATTAGTACGAAATTCAAAGAAACAGGATGGCTCAAATTAGATATATTCCGAAAACTCCATTTACTTACATTGACACACAAAGTTTTAATATCTGGCAGACCAACGTATCTCCTTAATAAACTTATCATATTTAAAATCCTCAATAGGGTGAACACAAGAAAGAATAATATGCTAGTTATTCCCTACCACTCAAGTGCACTGTATCAACTTTCTTTTTCTTATCCAGCACCCAAATTTTATAGCATTCTCCCCAAGGAGTTTAGGAAGTTCTCTTCATACAAGAAGAAATTGAAAATCTTACATCAGTAAATTTGCTTTTGAGACGAACCTGTATACGGTAATTATTTACGCGCACCAATTTAATTTAATCTTTTACTTTTCAACTCCATAATTACAATAGTATAAATTGTTCTAAAATAGGTAGATTCAAGTATTTTTGATTCTATATACTCTTATCCTCAAATAGTACTCGTATATTTCTTCTGATTTATTTACTTATTTATTTTCGTCGACACTTAATTATTGTTCTGAAATTTTGTATTCATTTTTTAATATTTTCATGAAAAAAGACGATATTGTTATAATTGGAACAAGTTAGCTATTATATCGTTTTGTTTCCCTCTCCCTATTATGGAAGTTGTTTTTGTCAATATTTTTATTTTATTTGGTTGCTCAGATATAGCCATTGTGTAAGTTTTCAAGTTGTCACTCTGTATATAGTTTCAAACAGTATCGATGCTCAGAGTTTGTACATACGAGTATGTGGAACACACCTACTGATGAAATGGAGTACACTTGCTTTGTGAAACAACTCATATATTCATTCCTAACAAAAATTTCAAAAATTAATGTTTCTGAAATTCAAGAAACTAGTAACTTATTGGCAATGTTTTCAAAATCGCAATAGAAATAGTATCCCACTACAGGGATAATTCGAGTTTTACTATTCAAATAGTCACTCCGAATATTACCTAAAATTTCAGCATCGTCATCTAGTTCTGCCAGCATCCTTCTCTTCGATGCCCTCATCAGTCGTTTGTTTTTCTCTGCATCGAAAGAGTTGTTTGTTACGATGGGTCCAACGACTATATGGAGGTCTTCGATATTCACCACAATTGGTTGGTTCCAAAGCGAAGTCCATGGTATTTGAACCTTTATTTTCCCTATAGTACCTGCCAGTACTTCGATCGGTAAATTTAATTCGAACTGAAAATATATTTCTCATCAATCAGAGTTTGAACTGGAAATGATTTGGTGGAAACCTTACCCTGCAGCACCATATTTGTATGTAATCTTAGATTTCAGATTTTTAGGAAGTCACAAAAGTGCTTAATATATCAGTACGAATTTTGATATAGTTTGTGATACTTTCGAATGCCAGTTCTGAAATTCTCTTAACGAAATGTTGAAGATAGATTCATCTCAACGGAAATTTATGAGAGACTCAGGGATATTGCTAAGAACTTCAGATCTCTATGAATGATTCTAAGTAAAGAAGGGGTAGATTCATATAAAATTAACTGAGCTGATAACTTATCTCAACCATATAAATCGTCAGAACACTACCCACGGACACCTACATACCAAAACCTGGAAAAATCGGATGAGGTGGCAAAGGTTCTGCCAGTAATTGTACTAAAAACTTCAGAAAAACTATTCGACATAACGAGCAGGTCAAGTCACACAAAAACAGAACATGCTCATAAGAATAACATTGAGGGTGGAGAGAATCGATTATCTAGGCCAGGGGTGGCAACCTTTGGCATGTTGTGGGCTAAACTTTAGTGTGCAAATACATTCGCAGGCCGCGTTTAAAAGTAGTACATTTTAAAGTAGTGTTATAGTGCTCATAATTTTTTGCGATAGATATCAGACGTGAAATAATACGACAATGTTATTATAATATCAATTTATTAAAATAACAA
>WOGR01000517.1:0-24890 GCA_015342045.1 Leptinotarsa lineolata | reverse complement strand
GCAATTAAGTTGTCAATGTCAGAATAATAATGCAGCTTATTATTTTCGTTGAAAATGCAGCAAATACTTTATACTTTCTTCAGATATGCAGAGCAAGGTACTCTAGGCCCATAACCTGTTGTAGAAACTGATTCAACACAGAGTACTTTTTATATGAAAGATAAAGTTGTGGGCGAATTTCAACTACAGCAAAAACATTAACTTCATTTATAGCAACCATACATCTTTTTTTTTAATCAATAGAACATAAATAAACAAGGACAAAACATAATCACTTAATGAAATCTAATTCAACAAATATCGGCAATTTCTCTATCAAATTTTTAAACGAAAAATAATATGTTCTCAAACTCATGAGGTCGTTTTCCACAATTTACAGGATGACTATCAAACAAACGTTATAAAATTCGAGAGTTTTAGAGGGTGACGTCAGAATTGTTTTCCACATTAAAAACTGGCTTAATGTGGTTATGTTGTTGTTATGACTACCAAAATTAATTGAAAAGAATATATAGGTTCATATTCTATAAAATGATGGAGGATGATCTAATGAAGGCATCGAAACTAATGGTCTAGTCTAGAGATTTCGAATCTTTTTCGGAATCTTTTGCGATTGCGGGTGCTTCAATAAATCAGATTTCACTCGAAATGCTTGACTTTCTTGGAAAATTGGAAAACTTTCGGATGCTAATTAAAAAAAAAACATAGAAAACTCAAATGCCAATCTATTGGTGTTTGAGCAAAATATTATAGAGGTGTTGAAGGAAAAAGTCCAAATGTAAGCAATTTATACACAAGAAATTGCAAATTAATTGATGAGCGTATTACATTTCCGGAACTTCTCGAGAGGATTCACTTATACATGTTCCAAAGAGAACTCTCAGAAATAATGATATGTTTCAGGTTTCTTTTCATCATAAAAACTATGGAATGCACTCTACTATTGATAGTTCACTTAAAATGTTCAATGAAAAATATCTACATCTAGAGATCATAGGTAATTAGTACTGCGAGCATCCTGTATCGATTCGTTTTTTAATCAAATAATTTGCAACAACTACAAAGTTATTCTTCTTTATTTGTAACCCCTTATTTTTTCCAAAAATACTTTTCACTCTTGTACACACAGCGACAAGCCAATCTGTCAAAAAATGTCAATTTTCCTCAACCAGTTTTCAAACTTCCGGCAAGAAAAACAAATTTATTCTCAATGACAAATTTTTGACATGTCGCCATGTCCACTGTAACTCATTTCTTGAAAAAACAACGAAATTGAGCTGACGGTAACGCATTCCAGCGAGATTCGGAATTTAGTAGAGCATATTGTGAGAACCTATTCCATTTTGACCGCCCATTTTGACAGAAGAGGGCGCCAGGTCATTGATTGCACAGGGAGCTACATAGGCTAAAGTCGTTCTGTTTATGTCACCAGATATTCAAATCATTTGGCTAATTAGTTTACGCACTGTGGTTTCACAAACAATAACAAGATGGTCACGGTACTAATTATTTAATAATGACTGTCACACTTTCCTTGTCTTCAAATTTTACCATATGGCCAATAAAGCGTGAACAATGCGCACAAGTGGTAAAAATATGTAATAAGCTAATTTTTCGTTATTGCATTCCGGCATTTATTGATTGTTAATAACAGTACTAAGCAGTATTTCGTTACATTAAAATTCGACTCTTGATACTTCCAGACACACTCAATCAAAAGTCATAATTGTAATTGACCGATTAAAGTAAAAGTATTGAAATTCTAGCTTTCCCATATTCTCACGAGATATTTCGGGCAAAAGTATGACGGATTGCGAATAAATTTAAAAAATATAGATAATTGATGCATGATCTATAACGAACAAAATAATCTGTAGTTTCATTGAACTTACGCAAATTTCAACTGAGATAATTCGATGAAAGTTCAAAACTTGTTTTGTTGTTATTTTCCTATCATGAAGAGAACGTTTATTACTTTCATTGAATTGAAACACATCCCGTTTAAGATTATTGGTATGGGGGAGGGGGTAGACATGCCTGAAGTGAAATAGAGATCATCGAATTAATATCTTTGCAAAAAATGAATATGAAATGAATATTTCGAGAAAAAAGTTTAAGCAAACTTATTTCGGAAACAACTTCACGAGTTTTTTCTCTTGTGTATGCGTCATTCATGCTCTCACATATCCCTTTCGAAAAAATGAGAAACCCCTTTCTTTCTTCAAGTGGATTTTGAACTGGATTCTAAAATACAATTGACTGAATTCAAAAAATATCCGAAATGTACTTACCGATTGAATGACCAATTTTTTGCAGGTCCTACACATGGAAAGATAGTGGTTTGCTACTTGGGAAGTTGGGCAGTCTATAGGCCAAACAGGGGCTCTTTCGCCATAGAACATTTAGATCCATCGCTATGTACCCACATCATATACTCCTTCGCTGGACTCAATGTCACGGAGGATTCAATGAGGGCTCTAGGTGAGTGTTTTATATTTAGATTTAGGGGTGTTCCACGAAAATCACCGAGATCTTAGATTTTATTGAGGTTAGTCTCTACTCTGCTGAGGTTAATGAAGTTAATGCGATGAAATTGGCCTATATTTGATGAAAATCCATAACACCGGACAGTTTCCAAAACGTTATACAATACCTTCCCCAAGTGTTTGGAGTATCAAAACGCTTGAGGAAGCTATAGTTCGGTGGAAATCGCACAATAAAGTCAGAAATGAATACAATGAAGTTAATGCCTTTCTTCTCTCATGTGCTTTACATTTCCGTTTGCAAGAACCACGAGAAGTAGAGAAAGAAGAAGAGGAAGAAGTATAAAAGAAAGAAGAAGAGAAAAAAGAAGAAGAGAACAAGTGAAAATACTTTTGAGAAAGGCCTTTAGTCATTCAAGATGAAGTTTGGAGTAACATCAGAAAAGTTACATCATCACAACTAATAAGAGCGAAACAGGAAACTGAGATAATTTTGGAAGTAAGACAAGTCTCTTACTGTTTGATGAGCAGAAATATGACACACGACAGACAGAATCAAAGAATATAATGAAATGAAAGGCAATAAAATAGCCAAAGAAAACAGAATATATCAATAAAAGACGTAAAAAATTGAAAGGAAAAGAAACGACTGAAAATTCAACTCTCAAATCGCCTACGTCACTCTCACAAGAGTAGATATGTTGTTAAAGATTAAGAAAGTATCGAATCTCATTTTTCATCCTTCCATTCAAAATATCGTTTTCCCCCATAGTTTCGACAATAATTGATTACACTAAATAATTAAACTCAACGTTATTTGGCTACTACAGTGACAATACAAAAACTTTCAACAGAACTTCAGAATAATTTTCAAATGTCTTTCGCCTCTTTAGCTCACTTCGCAACGCACTTTCCGAACTAGACCGCCCCTCCCACGTGGCGGTAATTCCTATACAACTCTATCGAATTCTTTCGAAGCCGTTGGAACAAATCTCGAACAGTCGCGGCATTCCAAAAAAATCGAGAGAGAGGCTAAGTCAAAAGTGAGTGGGTCTATTCGAAACTCCACCGCAACCCGCAAGGGTGGCTGAGAGAGAGAGAGAGACGAGTGGTGCTTGGCACGACCTTGAGCAAGTTGCAGTCGATCGAAGGAGACCAGTGTCAGCCGGCGTTATTTTTTCAGGGGATAATTTAAAACTATTAGTTCTCAGAGCCCCTTTTACAATTCATAAGAAATAATTTTGAAACATTGAACTTGGTTTTCTTTTACGAATTCTGGAATAATACCGTTGTGTGAAATCATTACCCTGATTTCAGTATCAGTTTTTTGAATTATCGTTGTTGAAAATTTTAACGTGGCACCATTATCAAGTTCTCTAATACAGTTAAAGTTGAAATTTCCTTCTCGCAGATCCCTGGCAAGATTTGACCGAAAACTACGGAAAAGGCGGATATCAAAGGATCACTGCTTTGAAAAGAGACTACCCCCACCTCAAAGTATCTTTGGCTATAGGAGGCTGGAATGAGGGATCTACAAATTACTCCAACCTAGCAGCGAATCCTCAACGGAGAAGCAGATTTGTAGCCAATTCTTTAGATTTCATAAGGTAGGAAGTTACAAAGTAAAATTGTATGTTTAGATGTACTCAGCTGTGTGAATATAAAGGCATGTGGGCATTATTCTTAGTTAAAAAATACTTTCCTTCCACGTACATGTTTGTTCTTTGTGTGATCCTTTGTTTACTGTAAACTATTTTTTCTATGGCCATTGGAAAAAGCATCGGTTATTTTACAGTTTCTTGTTGAGTGAGTACCTATAATTATCCATAACTCCTACCTTTGGACTAATCACAATGACCACCTGACCAGATTTGATCCCACTACCTTGATGCCTCTCCCATTGTGAAGAAAAGTAAAACTGTCCGATGTTCCCGGGGTCTTTTCCTGACCTGAGATTATTCTCTATCACTCTTGTCGGTTTAAAAATGGTTGTAACCATGTTTTTCGAGGATCCTTA
This sequence comes from Leptinotarsa lineolata, assembly GCA_015342045.1. NCBI lineage: Eukaryota > Metazoa > Arthropoda > Insecta > Coleoptera > Chrysomelidae > Leptinotarsa > Leptinotarsa lineolata. The sequence goes on along the minus strand of WOGR01000517.1, from coordinate 20,390 downwards.
CAATTGGGTCCGTCACAAGGCTTATGTAGGGCAGAAGAGTTCTTCGAATTCGTTCCAGTTGCTGCAGACCCCTTTGATAATATCTGCCGCAGTAGCAGACGAAACGACAGATATAAAAACCTGCAGGATACGACTAATAAACCCGTAAACATAAGACATTTTGACTTTCCTTTACAATGAGAGAGAAAAACTTAGAAGAATTGAATGGTTTACAGTTGAGATAGTTTATTCTTCATCATTTATTTACTTAAACGAAAATTCTACTATCTAATCTATGGTTACCTTCTGATCAGGAAATACAACTTTGATGGATTAGATTTGGACTGGGAATTTCCCGGAAAGAGAGGAGGTGCCAAAGAAGACAAAGGAAACTTTTTATTGCTAGTGAAGGTAAATATTCTATCACACCCATTTCATCATGAAATGCTTCATGAATAAGACACTCAAAAATATTAGAGTAAGAATTTTAGATCAAACATTGGTGAACATTCGATTTATTGGAGTTGTTTTAAATTATTCAATGAATTACCAAATTCTTTGGAAAATGTCAGCAAAATAAATTTCCATATTATATTATTATCATTATTATTCTAATATTTAATACATTTTGTTTGAGCGAATTAGTCACAACTTTCTTTTGTTCCTTTTTCCCTAGTATCAACATTGTATGGTTTCTTGGAAAATAAATTATTATTACTAGTACTATTATGAAAAAAACATATGTGCCTTTGTTGAATCTGCTTAGTTATATATCCTGAATCCTGATACCCAATTTTCACACACCTCGTGAATTCAACTTTCTTTCAGGAGTTGAAAGCGGCCTTCAGAAAAGATAAGCTCCTCCTGACCGCAGCTTTTGGGGCTGGTAAAGACACCATCGATTTAGGTTATGATGTTGAAGGACTTTCTGTATATTTGGACTTCATTCATATGATGTGTTACGATTATCACGGAGCTTGGGATCGAAAAACTGGAGCTAACGCTCCTCTGAAGAGTACAGATGTCCTCAGTGTTGTAAGTGAAGATCGATGTCATATTCATTATTGTTACGTATTTACTATTAATTCGTTTCACCGATAAACATAGTATTCGTACGCCTCTGAACAATCACATGTTCTCGCGTGGTGATTTCATGGCTTCCTATTCGTTAGAGCAGTTTTCAGTGTTGCCAGATCCTAAATGTTGAAGCGGTAGATTTGAAAATAATACGGTATTTCTTCGATTTTATAAGATGATTAACTCTTTATGGTTAGTTCTGGTGGTGACTTATGAAACCCTTTTTGATTATTGATACATTTAAAGAAATATGTTTATTAAAATACACATTAAAAAATAATGAGTTCTCAAACAACGAAAATAAAAACAGTGATATTCGATATTCCCGTGGTGTTCACATGTATTTCGCGAGACATTTACTTAACTAGACAGGGGAGGCGTTCTACATGTCATCTGCCATTTCAACATTTTTTATTTTTAGGAATACACCATAAATTATATGCTAGAACTGGGTGCTGTTCCTAGAAAACTCGTATTAGGAATACCTTTGTATGGTCGAACTTTCATCATGGAAAATCCCCCGTTAGCTTCGTCGAAGAGGAAACCGAGATTGGGTGACCTGGCCGAAAATACTGGTTTCCAAGGCATCTATACCAGAGAAAATGGTTTTATGGGTTATAATGAAGTAAGTGAAAAAAATCCTTTTATTATATATCATTCTGAAAGATTTACTTGTACTATAAATAATCTTGGCGAAGTAAATTTTTATGCTGAATATTGACCAAATAGTGGCCATTGGAGGTTATGAGGCCAAAAGTGATATGCACTGATGAAATTACTCATTAATAAATTCACGTAAGTCTATATGGTTATGAATGTGTGTTTGCTTGTTCATTTGTTCCTTAGTTTTTCCTCTCCCATTATATCTTCTCAAGATGCATCTTCAGATTTTTCTAAAATAATACAAAGTACTTTAAAATACTTTTATTGTTGGATACACCAATGTATTTTGCATTAATTCTTTGAAAGATTCAAAAAAATTCTAGGAAGAAAATATTAATTTGTCTTGAGAAATAAGTGGTTAATTGAAATATAAAGTACATATTGTTGACTCCTTTGAAATAGAAATTATCGGCACATTATCGTACAAATAAAAGTATTCACAAACTTGATAGGTAATCATCCAAACTGGGTATCTAAATCACCTTTTTCGCCTAAAGGGGTTCTTCCTTCAAAGTTCATCCTCTAGTCGTGCTATTCTGGAGATGTTATTAGGTGCCCGCCATGATTGCAGTACTCTGGAGATCAAGCCTCCGAATTTTATCACCTTTACGCGAATGGGTTATTTGTTTTTGTTCGAAATACCTTCGGTCCTCAGTGTCCATTAACACTAAATTTAAAAAGTAGTGAATGGAGAAATTCATAGCTGGCTGTGAAACCCCATTGTAGAGGTTAGTTCATAGTCAGCTAAGGATAAGTTCATCTTGCTAAGAACAGTCATATGGGAATGCTTCCACTTTTCACATAGAAACTAAATTATAAAAATAATATGTACAACATAAATCACAGGTGCAGCCTATCCGAAATTCCACCCTAATTTTTCCTTTCCAGATATGCATGGAACTGAAAAATACCACGTCAGACTGGAAAACGTACTGGGACAATGAATCCCGCACCCCGTTCGCAGTCTCCGGCAAACGCGTCATCACCTACGACAACGAACAGTCCATCGCCGAGAAAATCCAGTTCGCCATGGAAAAGGGCCTAGCCGGCGCGATGGTGTGGTCCATCGACACCGACGACTTCAACGGAGATTGCTCGGAGGGGGACGACGAGAACTTCGTTAACTTCCCTTTGATGAAGTGCATAAACAAATCCATCGCGCAGGCGCTCAAGGATATCGAAAATCGCGTGGTTCACGGGAAGGAAGATCAAGGCGCCGGGGGCTCCAGCGCTGTTGGCGGTAGTCAAGCGTTGCTCGCGATTGTTTTGATTTATCTGTCTTTGCATGCTTAGGGTGCGGTCGCACGAGTTGAAGTAGATTTAGCGGTAAATTCAGCGTACAACTTTGGAATTACTATTACGAAATTTGTTTTTTGTTATCGGGTCTGTGATATTGTGATTTATATTCGAGAATTATTAGACTTTTTTTTTTTTATAAAAAATGTGCAATTGATAATAAAAAATAAAAACCCTTTTGGAATTTTTTTTCGGTTTAATTTTTTATCTACCTGCACGAGCACTGCTGATAATTCCTGAGACGCTCGGAACGTGGTCCCTTGCGAAAGTAGCGATTCAACTTGTATGTAAATCGAGATAGATTATATACATTTTACATCACTACATAATATAAAACAAAAGTCGCTTTCCGCTATTGTACCTATGTATGGTTAGATCTTTAAAACTACGCAACGGATTTTCATGCGGGTTTTTCAATAGATAGAGGAAGGTTTATATGTATATAACACGCATAAAACCTGATCATTTTAGAGGTCTCTAATGTGGTGTCGTGAGTAAACAAATTTTTTGCGCTTAGATTGCAAACGCTGGCTGACCCCTAAGAGATAAATAAAAAATATCAACAAAAAAGTCCGCTATGGTATATGTCTATCTCTTAGGATTACCCACAATAACAAATTTTTATCCTATACTTTTTACGAGAAATAATGGCTTACTAACAAAGCGATTTTAAGCAATGCTGTAATATAGCATAGGTTGGAAATATAATTTCAAAATAAGTATAAATATTATAACACAAGAGTCTGTATTTTAAGGAAAACGTTATCAACTTTCAGTAACGACCTTAGATCACGTAGGGCTCAGCCACTTGAAAGAAAAATAAAATCGTAGAAATTAATTGCGTCGACGTTTTAAGAACTTCGCTATTAAGTTTAATAAAGGGTCGAATAGATATTGTCATAATTGTCCCATAATGAAATAGAATTTATTCTCTGAGAGTTCAGAGGGTCATAGACGAGACTAAGCAAACATCGTTAATTTGACGATGTGATAAAAATCCGTCTACATACCAAAACGCCTTTATTACTGAACATAAAAATAGATATAAAATCCGAAATGGCCCTTGCAGTGGCATCTGTATGTCAGTGGCAGGATCACGGCATTGGATGTGGTAAGCCGGTAATTCTTGCCGACATATCCACCGGATTTGAAGAGGGCGCTAAGGGTACGAATTTGTGAAATTTAGAGCCATCTGATTGAAATGGAATTCTCTGGGAGAATTCGATTTCCACCCCCATCAAAAGAATTTAGTTGGAAAATTCGGAAAATAAATTAAGGGAGTCTTGCGCAGAGATTTGGTGACCAGTCGAATTTCCTACAAAGATAGGAAATATTTTGGGTGAATTGAAATATTGAGATATTTCAAGTCACTGTGTCGAGTAGTGTTTTTGGTTTGATAAGTATTCGCAATTTGATCAAGTATAGTTGGTTTTTGGGAATATTTTATTGACTGCCTATTATCACGTCAAGGGTTCTGGACAATTCGGGTGAAAGTGGATTTTGGTTATTTATGGAATAATTTATATATATATTGTCTAGGTTCTGGCATATTTATGTGTATTACAATTTCGAGTTGGCACCTTCGGTATTGTTGAAGATTCAGCGTATTTCTACGCTGAACGGGTTCCCGTTTCCAGTATTAGGTTATTATTAGTTTACAGCATTTTCCTCTCAAAGTTGTAGTTCATTTTGTTTTTTAGTAGATTTTTTCACAGGAATAATCCCGTCAATTTTTACAAATTTTGGTTTGTGACTGTTTCTACTCGGGTAAAATTATATATTCATTTTTCATTTGAATAATGTTCGTTAAAACAGATGATAGGTGCTTAGAGAAGGTAGAACCTTTCCAATCAGGAACAGGCAAAAACGGCCTTCATCGACTTCATCGTATCCCGAGCCAACAACTTTTATGCCGACGGAATTGTTCGACTTGTGTTGCGTTGGCAAAAGTGCACTGATTTACATGACGCTTATTTCGATCAAGTTGAATATACTCATAAAAACCTAATGAATATAAACGAAAATTGATGTTTATTATCTGTCAAAAGAATTATTATACTTTCCAACCGAAGAAGACATACCTTCAAGATAAAATTCCTTTCCTGGATAAGTTTATTTTACTAGGGAAGGCATGCGAAATGAAAACATCAACAAACGATAAATTTTAGTTAGTATATTGTTGACTAAACTTGACCTTGATGTACACATGTACATAAAACATTCATATATTGCTAAAAACTCTTATATATTTACATAACATTAAACACCATATTTTATCACATTTTATCCAAACAAAACCCACTTAGCAAGGTTCGATTACAATGGTGCATTATTCATTTGAAAAACTGAATGAATACATTCAATTAATTTAATGTAAGTTGTTACATTGCAAGCAATATGATTATAGTTATAGGCAGTTATTATGGTTTACTGGAAGGAGAAACATTTCACAAAGGATTCTAAGATCAAGATTCGTAGTGCGTAGAAACACCTGAGATATATTTGTTTGTCGCTACAGAAAAACTGAATTATATAACGAATTTCTTAAGTGAACCAATGCGATAAAATATGGATAAAGACGATTCAGTACAATTCAGGGTGTCCCGAATCACAAAGATGACACAAACGCGGGAAAGTGCACCATCAAATGACACGCCGGGACTTGACAAGGACGAATTTGAAAAAATACTTATCTCGATACCCCAGCATATTGCAGGATGCACCATTTTTGGAGCACTGTATTACAGTGACAATTTTAATACTAGAGGAGCAAATAACTTTAGTTAGAGAAGACACCTACATATTTTACGGAATTATTGAGTTTTACTCCTTGAAAAAATCAATAAGAGCGTCAAAATATCTACCACGATAATGTCATAAACATGAATTTTCAAAGATAAGGCTGTTGACATTGTACATACAGAATACATAGTTAATCTCATTATAGTATATATGAATAGCTCTTGAAAGAAAATTTTCAAAAGAATGTAACCAATCAATAATATAAAATAATGAACAGTGACGGGAAGTTATTTTCCAGCACTTCTATGAAATAATATGTCCATCCATTTCATCGATCCAACAGAAAATCAATCAACACTTTACAATAATTTATTATAATCACTATATAGGAATAAAATGTACTTACTCTAAAATCTAGTAAATTTAAAAATAAATAACATTTATATACATCTTTTATAAACATTTTGCCCGTAAATCATAGAATTTCCTATACGCTACATTAATTATATTCCAGAGCAATATAATTTTCAGCTACTCAAAATTCACAAAAACTTGATTGGATTGTATTTCATTTTCTACAAATCATATGAAGACGCCAACAACAAACTGAAGAATTTCATTGTATACTGAATATACGAGTCTAATCTGAGAAAAACGGACTACCAAACAAAAAAAAATGCTCCATACTTTCTGAGGATTTAGCAAATACCTATGTTTTGGTCCTTCGAGACGGATAGAAAAAATATAGATTTTTTTTTGTGCCATTGAGGTTCTCTTCTATATAAAACAGTATTAAATGATCCTTACATATTTGTGAATGCTAGGTGGTCTGATATGATTTCAAAAAGTGTAAAAAATTGAATAAATTAAGCAATATGGCAACCCTGCAAAGTTTTCACAAAACGTAAAATAGTCCACTTTTCTTAGATAACCCAATATTTGAGAAAAAACTCGATTTAAAATAGAAGTGCAAAAATATAATCATTAAAAATTCTTCCGTTAATAAATTGAAGACTCCCTTTGGAGGTTATATACGAGCTGACTACAATGAAAGTGGTGAAGACAAAAATTTGCATAACAAAAATTAATTTCTTTATAGCTCCTTGTGGCTCATATTTCGAGATATATGACCTAGATCTTTAACTGGTTATTTCTCAAAAACGTCAATTCAAAACTTTTTCTAAATGATTTACACCACTTTCATTCTAGCCAGCACCCATGAATTCAGCAGAAATGACACGCAGTTACCACCCTTTACCCCCTGATTGCTGCCAACATTCCAGATTTATGCTAATTCCTAGATAGGAAAATATACTTGGTAACTTCTAGCGATCTACTTGGAAAAATCAACCGTTACATCGAAATTTGTATGACTGAGACTAGAATACTCCTTAAACTAATTACTAAAAAACAACTGAGTAATTCCGACACAGAAAATGTTGGTAACATGCATCTTGAGGGTTATTCATTACTTTTCCAGGACAAATATTCACAAACTAAAGCTACGAAATTAAACTTATCAAAAATGAGTGTATGTACGCTATAGGCACATGTATTTGAAATCTTTAAGGCTATCTTTCAATGCGTTTCCTTTGATAGAGCTGCTACAGCCCTACCGGGAAATATAAAATATGGAATTAAAGATAAAACACACTTTCAACGATCGTCTTCATTCAAATTATTGTCGCTCTCGTTATACCGAATATGATCGCCGAGAGCTTAGTCCAATATTGGAAATGTTTATATATAAAAATAAAACAAAAATATGAACGCTTAAATTTTGTGACACATTTTTAAATTTTTTGCCAAAGAGTACCCCAGAGTTTGATAGTGAGGCTTTTATGTGTCAGCATTTACAATAACCACACGCTATGTACTCTTCTCTCACATCAATCGCTCCCAGATTGATAAAAAATATCGGGGTGCCTCAGACATATATTGACATATAAAAATTAGATTTCACTTAAAACCACCCTGTATACTTCCGTTCTAAACACAACTGTTCAATGTCCTCTCGGAACAATAAATGCTTTGGAATGCTTAAAAATACGAATTATAGAAACGAAACAATATTACATTTTTGAGCACAATCGAACTGGACTCGAAGCTCTCGACGATACGACATAAACTGAAACCAGTAACATTATAGAACGGTGCGATTTGAAACATTATACGGTTTGAAAGATTATGATACATCCATAAGATACTGAATATGAAAGAACAAGTTTAGATATAGGAAAGGCCACAGTCTAGTCGTTATACGTTGAAACGCGTTTCGGAACCGTCGGCCAACATCAGCGACACCGTTCTATTGTTCATCCATATCAGCCTGGCCAGCCTCATCGGATTCAGGCGAGCGACATCGGCTATAGGAGCTGTGCTGTAGGATTTTATGTTTTTCGTTTGAGACTGACCGAGACCAAACATACCTGGAAAATGCGTTAATTTTTTTTTAAAGAGAAACGTTCATTATTTTGACATGAAAACTTAATTTACTTCTAGTCTGCTTGAAGCAGCGTTTGACAACCTTTGCTAGACCAAAATCAAATTACATCAGTCTAGTGTAACTTGTATTCTTTGTATTTTTTTTGGAAATGATCGGAACCAGAATTGCTCTATTGTTATATAGAATTTATCACAATGTACCGAATAGTCTATTTATTCAACTAAAACTGACCTGTAACTAATAATTGTGTTACACTAGTTTCGTCAAAAACAAATATTACTTTATGCATTTCTATCTGTTCTTTACTCAATGAAGCTTACTACTACATATGTATTTAATAGATAGCAATTTTTCAGTAGACTGGTAGTATAGTAATGTGAGCTTATAGTAACGGCTTGGCGCCCAACGTGGGGCTCAAACCTAACTTGTTTCGCACTTACCCGTACTGGTTTGCCAGAAGTTCAATTTGTTTTCGACACATGCGTAACTGACTAAAAACTTTCCATCTGGGCTGAACGCCAACGCAGTGACACCAGAGCCATGAGCTTTGATGTTAACACATTTTCCTTGTCGTAGCTCGTATATTGTGAGAGAACCTGTGTGAGATCCAACTGCGAAACGACGATAACATCAAAATGTAATCCGTCAAAATAAAGATGGAATGAATAATGATTTTTTTCCTTTGTTCGCCCAATTTTCAAGTTACCACTGACCAAACACTTACCAGCTATTCTCCTCGTCGCAGAGCAATGCGACACCTGATTAAATCTACAAACTGCCGGGAATACATCTTGCAATCCTTTATTCTTTAATTGACTAGGATCTAGGCAATGCAGGATAATATCCATCAACTGGAAAACAATAGCAATTATAAATTCGGCTCGAAGGACCAAAATTCCAATCTCACCTCCACTAACAATTCCGACATCTCATTCTGCATTTTTTCTATCAGCAACTCTACTCCCCTCAATATTTCGGGTTTGGCTTTGTGTAATACATTGTTATTCATGTTTATATTTAAAGTTTGTGCATTTTGTTGCATGGCGTTGTATCTTGCCACTTCTTTGGCCATTGTTGTTATAAATGCGGCAGGTCTGAAAAATACGCAACGTTTGAAAAAGAAATTTACTCAAAGTATTTTCGAAAAAATCACCTAGCTGTCGCAATCAAGGTCAATGCGTGCCGGGCCGTCCTGCAAGAGTCAGCTTGTGGGGTTAGAGGCAGCCCGTACGTCATATTCGGAACGAGTCTATCTGCTTCCGAACACAACTCTAGTAGACCTGAATTAAATGAAATATGTGTAACTATAATATGCAATAATCTCGCAGTACTCACCTAATAATACTTTACTAATATCTAAAAAGGGGGCCCACACGGTGAAGCCTCTGCCAATCAGATCGATAGCGGCTCTCCGTAACGGAATGTGTGCTGGTAGTTTTTGAGAAGGGGGCGCTAATAATAAATGGGACAATGCCATTGAAGTCAGTCTTGCTAAATTGTTGTTGCCGTGACCTGAAAACAAGAAACGTTCAATAATGAAATGTTTCAATTTTTTTGTTATACCAATTGGTCGATAAATGAAATGATTAGGTTGCTATATTTTGAATTGTAATAGCTTAGTTAATATAATAATAAATTGTATTTATATTTCACTGTAAACATTCACATTAATGATGTGACGCTAAATTGGAAGCGGAGATTTGGTAGAAACTATTCTCACATCTATCATCAATTGGCTAAGTAAAACAGATAATGGAGGTCTTAAACAAATTATAAATATTTCATCACACTAGTTTCTTACCGAAACCCTCGGCAACTGAACTCTTCCTCCTATCTTCGCTGGACCGTCTCTTATTATTATCGCCCCCACTGGTGATGTCCTGTCCGAATTCAGCTCCTATAACCCCTAGAATGATCACGGCGGTCGATTGTTTCTTCTTCAGTTCAGACAAACTGGAAGGCTTTCTAATTTGTTCTTCTTCCTCTTCTTCAAAATCTTCATCCTGAAAATAACAGGAATATATGAATAGTTCTTAGCTCACAATTCAAAGTTTCGAGCGAGAGTTCACTACTACTGTCCTTGGACATAAGTTTTCTGTCAATCTTCGATCTCTCTCGAATGCTAGTAGGTGTAGCACCACTTCAGACCACCCCTACTCCTCCACTTTTGCCGTTATCCAGTTGACCAATCAGAAGCTACCACACGTATAGCGGGAAATTCAAATCAGTAGAGGAACAAGGAGGGTTCTGGCCCACTTCAAGGTCGTGCGTCGTTGGTAAGTCTTGCAGAGAGAGACTTTAGTGAATGGGAGAGAGACATGTGTGATGTGATCGATGCAGAGAAAGATGGAATGAGTATCGGAGAAATTCAAAGATAAGAGCGTGGACTTGGCCCATTTATTATTTTCATAATTCAACCGAGCTCTTATCTTTGAATCTCCCCGATACTCATTTCATCCTTCTGTTTTCATTTATCATTCTGAATCGTCGATGATAGCCGACAAAACAAACGCCATCACCGTCAACAACTCACGTTGGTATCGAGGCTAAGGACAAAGCCTACCACGCCGACGACCTGGATTCAATTCTTATACCGATCGTTTTTTTTTTAATTTGATTTTCCTCAGCTGCCGATGCCGAAGACCACTGGGAGCACGTGACTGGTGCGTGACAAGAGGGCTCAGTACTGAAGTCCTAAGGAGGCCCGACGGGTGAAGCGGAGTCCCAAGTACACGCTTTCATCTTTGAATCTCTCCGATACTTATTCCATCTTTCTCTACATCGATTACATCACACGTGTCTCTCTCCCACTCACTAAAGTCTCTCTCTGAAACACCAACGACGCACGACCTTTAAGTAGGCCCGAACCCGCCTTGTTCCCGTACTGATTTGAAATTCCCACTGTACGCGTGAGTCGACTTCTGATTGGTCGACTGGATGACGGCAAAAGTGGAGAAGTGGGGGTGGTCTGAAGTGGCACTACTCCTATTCATACTTACCAAGGCATCAGGCGTATTGGTAGGTTGACCCCCATTCCCGTTGTTCTGGCTCACAGGAGAATTAGCCTGCGTGTTTATTGTTTCTATCTGGGTGAATTGTGGCAAGTATTGAGCCCAAGCCTCTACCAGTTGCTTCCTGCCCTTAGGGCCCATCCTAAAATGAACGATAAGAGCTTTAGAGAAAATATACGTAAATAATTCGGACGCGCGCAATCACACAAAAGCTTTAAGTGAAAACGAATATCTTTTATTTAGTAGCAAAAGCGTACACAGAAAAAGAAACAGGAAAATTTCACCTTGACAGTTCGGCCAAGAGTAACGTCTGTGCAGCCTCCCTAACCTCAACGCAATGGTGCTGCCACCTCTTGACCATCATTTCGACCTGAGGCCTTTTGAAGTTTTTAGCACCATGCTCTACAACCTAAAGATACATTTGACACAGAATCCGGAAACCCGTAGCGACACTTACCTTGTCTGGTAACAGGACGCAATGCAAGGTTGCCAACAACGACCAGCCTTGTTTTATTTGCGCCTGCTGCTGAGTGTACATTTCTTCGTGCTCTTCGTCCGTTTTGCTCCAGTTTACACGTGTTGATTGCCTAGAAAGACATAATAGTATTACTTAAATATTATTTTGTTATTTGAAATTCAGTTGTACTCATGAGACAACTGCAGAGGACTCAGCAACGTATCTCTGTTGGAGCTCAGTTTGAGTGAATCAACGTTGGCCGGAAGCATTCCGGTTGACTGGTGGGGTAAGTGGGTGGTGTGATGTCATGCTCGATTGAAGGCACATTGATTATTGTTCTGGGCGGATAAGGGAATGTTGAGGCAATCGAAATTGAGAAGATCGGTAGTCTAAACAAGAGAGATGACGCCCACTACCTTTCAGCTGCATGCAAATCATCATATCCGAAACAGAGGTCAGTGGACCACCAACAGCAAACACCCGAACCCAATTACTCCACCAATCAACCCGAACACTTCCCGCTAAACAGGCACACCGTCGACCAATCAGGACTTTTCCTATCACAACTACAGCCCACGGCAACGTTATAAATAGGTAAGCATCAGCAAGAATGGTTTCAGTTTCGAATACATTGTCTAATGTGGAGATAATGAAGATGATCATTATAAAACACTGTTAACTAACATAAACCCTTCCAGCCCTAGTACTGGTCCTCCAGAAACACAATATTACACAGGTGGATTCGAAGAGATTACCCAAAGCACCAATCCTAACTGACATTTCATACCCCTCCACTGACCTGTACATCTTCCGATTCCGTTCCTGTTCAGGAACAAAGGTGGCATTACTCATCGACATCAGCGTGTGGCTCAGTGCGATGATTGCCAGCAGATGATTGCTAGTAAGCGTCGTGCTCAATTCCCAGTGAGTGTGAGACGTGAATATTCTGGTCACTTGTTCTTGCCTGATGAGCTCCGGAGGGAGACTGTTGGAGAGCGATAGATCGACAGGCATAGGCTCGTCGTCCACGGGTATCGTATTGTGCCACGTGGGAAGAAATAGAGACATATGGTTGGCTTTGGACAGAACGCCGAATGATATTGGAACCTTGAAAGATTGAATCATTAGTTTGTTGCGGCTATTTTCAATTATCCGTTTTGCTGGTATTCAATGACATACCAGTATAAAGTTCAAAAGGGAGGTGGCCAAGCATAGATTCTTATGGTAACCCAAAAATATTTTTATGTGACCTCTTGATTGTTGAATCTTCAGTTTCAAAATGTAACTCAGCAAAAACTTACCATCGGCCTTAGTAATCCCAACTTCACCTGACAGACCCTATCGAGATCATTATCCAGACCCCACGAGTGCAACAGAGACAGTAAAAGTTTGGCGATCTCCATGCCGTGACTAGTTTCGAGGGGGCCCAAAGAATTTGGTTTGTTATTCTTGGAATTTGATTCGCTGCCATCTGAAAAGTATGTTATAAAACTCGGTGAGTCTCGAAAGAGAGAGAATACCTTTAGCTTGGTCGCCCCCTTGCTTCAAGACGCTCTCAGCCTTCGCCAGGGCGGTTTCGGCACCTTCTTTCATTTTCGCGAGAATACCTTTAGGGGAAAAACAAACTCAATTCTCTAAGGCATCAAGAAAGCAAAAAAAAAAGTTAATTGGTCTGAAACGACATCACAGCCAGAAACAAAGCCTCGAACCTCCATTTTCGGAAATTAGGAGAACTTACAGGCATTGCTTTTGGTGAATCAAACGAAAACAAATGAAAATCATCTAGCTACAATTGCTACCTAAATTCTACCCTTATCTGCAAGCTTTTACCGTGCTTATCTTTTTCCTTAATAATCATTTCCATGTTCTCTGCCTTGTTTTTCATTTTTCCGAAGAAGTCTTGCAAGAAAGAAAGTTATCCCAAATTAGAACGGTTTTCGGAAACGTACACAGTTTTCTTGTCGTACGGAAACACTCACCTGCAATTTTTTTGTGCGCGTCCGGGCTTGCGCTCTGGGTGAGAGCCGCTACTTTCAAATATTCAGCCTGTGATATCAATCCAGCCGACTCCAGGCTGCCGGGGGACATCATATCGTATTCTTCGCTCAACAATTCGATTATCAAACATTCTATGTCGAAAAATAAGATGTGGCTTTCGGGATCTGAAAAAAAAAACGATAATATAAATCACAAACGTCTAACAGTGAGCCACATTTATTGTGAGATTCAGCCTCAATTGAAATCATATCGATATATCACTATCAATATTTTCAATTCTTTTGTCTGCCACAGTAGCAGACGAAACGTTTGGTATTACAATTTTCCTTCTACAACGGCTTACCAACGCGGATTTTGGTTTTCTCTCATCGTGACTTCGGCCGTGAAACCCTATATTCTCATATCTGTATGTCAAATATTCATTTATAATAATAAACTAAAGGACATAAGAATGTTTCCCCAAAGAATGATTCCTTCTTTTGATGCGAAATCAGGTGTTCATAAATTGAAAATATTGCAGACACCTATGTTTTTTAAGGACTTTATATTACATCCCTATATCCAAACCTAGAATATCTGAAATAACATAGTATCTCACCTTTGGGATTCGTTCTTAGGCCTTGTATCGATAACGGGGAATTATGATTCCTCTGCATGTGAGGATCGTCATTGTTCGTATGGGCCCCCAGCATCTGGAGTTGATGGAGACCTCTTTGAGTTGCATGTCGTATTGCTGACAAGTTTCTGTGTCTCAAACCTCTGAAACGTTATTTTCATTCACTATAGAATATTTTCCTGGGTCGTACATCTATTCTCAGTAACAAAAATTATGGCGCCCAACGTGGGGCCAATACACATTAGCGAACTTATTATTTTTACCTGAAGAAATGGACAGCTGGATTGGCAAGTCCGACTTCCGAAGACGCGTTATTCGCCTCGTTTTCTTCACAAGCATACAATACCTCCTCCGCCGCAATTCCTGGCAGCAAAAAACAAATGGTAACACATCTCTTTTCCTAGCTTCAAAAACTGTTTACCTTGTAGTACCCTATCTAAGTGACCGGTTTCCATTTGCCAAACGTACACCGTACCATCAGAACATCCGATTATCATGAAATCGTCATTAGGCCTCCACTTTATCGTCGTGACGGGAAAGAGATGCCTGGAAGCCAGGCACACGCATTTTCTCTCAGCTAAGCTCAACAATGTGACGGAATGATCCGAAGCTACTGAACATATGCACTTTTGTATCCTCGCCTGCAAAAATTGTAGAGGTGGAGAGTAAAATAAAATGTGTGTATGTGTGTGTCCACATGGTCGGTACTTACGCTGCAATTGTTAGGCGGAACCAGCAACTGGGTGATTTCTCCTGCATGCACACAAAACCTGTGGAGTAATGTACCGGCACACAAGTCCCAGAGGCACACCGCAAAATCAACTCCACCTGACACCAGATGGTTCTTGTCGTACCGTGAGTGTTCTCTGTGCGGATATAGGAGACAGTTGACCCGACCTCCGTGACCGGAGAGAATTTGATGTTGAGGCCAACCTGAAAAAAAACACCTTATGTAGTCAACAAGGAGAACTCTTCAGTCAAGATGAAGTTTACCGTTATACTGTTGATGATTTCCGTGTAAAAGTTGCAGCATCACAGTCTGCGTTGCAGGCACTATAATTATGGAACCGTCTTCTCTGCCAACAACTAACCGACTTTGAAGAGGAAGGTAGATACTAGCTGTCAATTTTATCGCTGAAACATAAGCTTAATTTTAATCATTGAATAGGACAACGGCTATATCTATTCATGTAAATCCTTCATTCCATATCATCACAAATTCCTGGAGTTCCTCGAGGATCGCAAATAGGCCCAATACTCCTCAATCTATTTTTCAACGATGTAATTGATTGTGAAGCTAGCCTAACAACACTTACGCTGTCCCTCCTGTTTCTCCAACTGATCAAGAATCCCGACCGGGCTGGGATTCATGCTCGCCCACGCTTCCGTCAAACTAGTCGTCATGGTGGCTACCATCGTGACCGGTTGGGGTAGTTTCTGTCGTTGAATCTCCTCGAGTTGGGCGGCTGATATTTCAGGGATGTTCCACACTAATACGTACCCTTCGGAATCACCTCGAATTAAATAACGCGACTTGGTCTGTTTGTTGTGCCGGTTAGTAGTGACGAATCGCATTGCAGGCGGACACGACAATGGCTGAAACGTAAAGACAAAATAACTAATGCCTCGTTCGTATACAACGAGGGTCAAACCCCCTAGCTACAGCCGGGTAGAGTAAGAGAAAATAAAAATAACTCAATGTACCTTGCTATCTGGTTGATTCAGCAGGCAGTACAAAAAAGGGCTGTCGCTCTCTATACTGGGCGTATGGAAATCTGTGTTATCCGGTATGCTGCTGTAAATAGTAAATTCCAATTTCTCAGCGGCCGAATGTACCAAACCTCTTCCGAGAGTATAAAAATATACAGTCAGAAAAAAACAAGACAGTTGTAGATCCTGTACGTATCACTGAATATTTCCAGCATCTACAACAATCTTTCTCACACGTGAATAAACCCAAACCTATTATTTTACGATTGGTAGAGCGAACTTGAAAGCATGGATGGCAAAGCGGAACACTTTGAGGTTATGTAAGTTATTAGAATTTCAGTTATTCAAATAGAAAAAGTGAGAGTCATGCATGAGAAACAAAAAAAAGAGGCTTGAAAAGAAAAGAGTGCTGTGAGTGTCTGCCTTGCATGTATTAAATTAAGGTGTTCGACGGTTGAACACAGAAACATTTACCTGAGAAACTGTTCTTTAACAAATGCAAGGCAGGAAACAAGCTGGTTTATCAAAATTACCCACAATTCTTCGGCGGGGTAATTTTAACCACTCCAGTTCTTGATTTCAAGGCAAAATTCTGTTCAAGTTAACTGTTTGGGAGAAAAAGGTATTCTTGAGTAACAGAGGTGGTATGTCTTTCAATCTTGAGAGTAATGATTGGTTTATAGATCAGGCAGGCGTTCACTTTGATATACGAGGGCTAGCTAAAAGTATTATGAATTCAAAATGAACTAAAGCTCTGCCAAAATAGCCCGAAAAATCAACCAGACATCTAGCAATGATAGTGTCAATAAACGCACTTTTCTACGTCGATTTGAGAAATTTCGTTCCGGATATTTTAGAATCGAAGATGAGCCCCGAAGTGGTCGACCTACAGTAGTCCAGGACGAGGATTTGAAGACCCTGGTGGAGACTGACCCATCACAATCGGTGCGTGAGATGTCGGAAGAACTAGGCGTCAGCTCCCATGCGGTTTTTGATGGTGTAAAACGTACTGGAAAGGTCAACAAGTTCGAAAAGTGGGTGTCCTACGAGGTTCGTTCTTCTTTGCTCTTGCGCAACAAAAAGGATCTTTTTTTGGATCGGATCGTCACGTGCGGTGAAAAGTGGATCCTCTACGATAACAGGATAGTATAGAATACTAAAGAAAGTCCTCAAGCCTCTCTGAAATGGGTGCCTGTGCGAGAGTACCGATTTAGGTTGGATTTGAATCACTGTATAGGGTATCCACAGCAACTATCTGTGTGCCTCCCACCATACAGTCCAGATTTAGCCCCTTGTAACCTCCGGCTGTTTCCCAAAGTCAAAGTTTTATTCAGAAGCTGTGGAACTGAACTGCAAGATAGTCCGACCTTCGTGTTTGAAAAGCGGCAAGAAGGTTGCGAAAAGTGTGGAGGTTACGTGAAAAAGGGATGTATTTTTTCATCCCTACTTGTAAGAATGTAAGCTCTTGTAAGAATGAAATGAAATATTCAACCACTGTTACACAGGATCACCCCTTTTCAAGAACTGGATTTCTGCATGAAGCAAAATAAAAAAAATATGTAAATGAGTGAGTTTCTAACCTATTAATAATACTCTTGCCACGTAGCTTGCTGTTTGTTGTCCAGGTGAAAATAAAAAAAGAAAGTATTAATATATCTTGCTAACAGTAGGTGCATATTAATTTAAATTAATTCTAACTCAAATTGCTGAATTAAAAAAATAAAAAATATGTAGTTAACAATTCCTATGTTTATATTTCAATTTACGCTGAAAGAAATAAGGTAATAAACAATTGTTAGCGAGGAGGGGATAAAAATAATTTTAAGCGACATCTTTTATTTTCTATCCAGAAGCAACCTTTTTATATTCGGTTCAAATTGAAGATGAATATATATAAAAAAAAATGTTGTTGGCTCGATTCCGCAAAACAAAAAATAAAACTGTAAATTGTATGTCTGACAAATAGGAAGCAAATTTTACAAATGAATCATGACAACGAATTCTTATAACTCTTATAGTTATAGTTTTTAAATTTCAATATAACATCAATCCTACTAATACAAGCACCTGCTCCAGATACAACAACCGATAATGCATTCCCCAATTTCGTAACATCCTTCAATGAACCCACCGAACAAAGAATCTGAGACCAATCCACCAAGATGTGTGTTAAGTTCGAAAAAAAATCGTCCCTCTGTCCAACTTATACCTCAAACCACCTACAAAATCAGTTATCTGAGCCTTACTTGGATGGCAGCTTGTAAAGATAACCTTTCCCGGCATCCGACCACATGATGATCCTGTCGATGGCCAAAAAGTCCCCCGACATCCACCTCTCTCCCCTGGGAGCCAGATAGGAACACAAGACGCTGAAATCACCTTGAAAAACACGCGTTTGAAAATTGGTCCTTCGAGCCGGATTATCATTACGTCTTACCAGCATCGTATATTTGCCAATACTTGGTGCACACGACGAGCACCGTTCGTTGATTGTAGCAGCAGCACTGCAAACACACCGCGTTCAACGTACGGATCTGCTTGCTCTCGTTCTCGTATATGGGCTCCTGGTGTCTGTGCTCTGCTCCGGTCAGTGTCCACACTTTGACCATGCCGGTTGTGGTTAAGGCCAGGACTACATCGTCTTTGCGCTTGGCTGGTCTCAGCACCTACATTGCAAAATAATTTGAATTACTGGGCAGCATCAAGCAGAGTTTCGAATCACATACATGCAAAGCACTGATCCAATCGGGGTTTTGTTTGGAGGAGAGCATGAAGAGCACCTCCAAGCTGAATGGGTCCATCACTATGATTTCGGGGTAGTAGCCATTGCAGAACAACCGAAGGTCCTCGCAATGACACATGTGGTAGGCCTGAGAAAAGAGCGAATTTATAACTCTCTATCTATAAAGTGAAGTATTATTATCAATAGAGCACATCAAATAGAGATTTCATTTGTTGCAGATGTATTTTTTTGTTGGTTACTCTGAATATTTCGTCATTAGTGTCAGCTGTCATGTGTAGATGATCAAATCAAATCAAAATATACTTTGTCCGAAGATTGGCATCTTATTGACAAAGTCCAAGAAATACAATGCAGATATAAAAAGAAGTTCTGAAAAAGTATAAATTTAGATATAAAAAAAAGTTGTATTGTCCATTTTTGAGTTGTATTTGCAGTTTGAAGATCTTTCAACTGTATTCATTTCATCTTCCACATCAATAAGGATGTTGTTTGCACCTATTTTCTCCGAGTTGGTTACTCTCTGCTCTTGTCATTAGTGTCAGTTGTCATAATATATGTCCTTGATGTTTATATTATCCATTTTTGCTATATTCATTTCCCATTTAGTATTCTTGATATTTAGTTGAGGTAACAGCATGAACAATTAACATGACAACTGACACAAATGAAGTCAACTCAGACAAAATAAACATGTGCTCCGTATTAACGTATTTCGCAAGCTTGTGATACAATCTGTGTTATTGATGACATGTTTGTTTTGTGGAAATTCATGATGACTTCAATAAGATGAATGAAAACACTTTTTTTGTCTAATTTCCACTACGTTTATTTATTCTTACGACCGGTTTCGGGGTTTAGCCCATTATCAAGTAAAACTAACTAACTGAGTAACTATCAAGTAAAACTAACTAACTAACTGAGTATCTATTGAGTGAAACTAAATTAGTTTTACTTGATAATGAGTTAAACCTCGAAACCGATCGTAAGAATAAATAAACGCAGTGGAAATTAGACAAGAAAGTGTTTTCATTCATCTTATTGAAGTGATCATGAATTTCCACAAAATAAACAAGTCATCAGTAACACAAATCTGTGTTTACTATAAATAATTTTG
Organism: Leptinotarsa lineolata; assembly: GCA_015342045.1. Taxonomy (NCBI): domain Eukaryota; kingdom Metazoa; phylum Arthropoda; class Insecta; order Coleoptera; family Chrysomelidae; genus Leptinotarsa; species Leptinotarsa lineolata. The sequence continues at coordinate 538 of WOGR01000517.1, read as the reverse complement.
GCGTTACCTAATTGTATGAGAAGAATGCGGTTATGAATGGTATTGATTTGAATGTCTTAGTCACATAGTTCTTGTAGTACGTGAAGTACCAGGTACAGGGTTGGTAACCTCATTTTCTTCAGTTCCCTGTATCAAAGGTTTTTTGTTAGTTTTGGACTTTCGTGCAATATTTTTGTGATAGATTCCTTCGTTGGTTTTAAGCTTTAGATAATGCGAATGATGGCGTGGTTTCTTCAGCAAAACGTACTTCAAGGGAGGTGATAATTGAATCCAAGTATGGTATTACTAAAGACCTCTTCCAGTATTCTGAAGGACTTTCTGCTAGATGATTGCTTCTATGACGTTGTTTCCCCGTAATACGCGGCATTGATGTAATGTCCTCCTCCAGTCCGACTTTCTCCGCAACAGCAGTAGCTTCCTTTATAGTTTCGTCTGTCACTTTTTCCGGATTTTCACGGTGGTTTTTAATTAAAAGTAAAATCCTTTTAACATGTTCCGAGGCTTTGACCACGTCCAAAGCTATAGATTGGAGCACGTT
>WOGR01000516.1:0-24911 GCA_015342045.1 Leptinotarsa lineolata | reverse complement strand
CTGAGTACGTATAACCTCAAAAATGTCCAACTTTACGATAGAACTGTCAGTTGCCAGATTGCAACACTAGGGTTGCCAAATCCCGAAACATAAAAGGAAACCTATCGTATTACCAAGATGGCCGTTTTTATGCACCTCAGTGTGCAATAAAAATTAGGTAAATGTTATCGTGAATACGTTTTCCAGTACAATGAAAGTCTCAAATCCCCATCCAATATACCGAATATCCACATATTCGAACCGTTATTAAAGCAAAATCAATTTTCCACTCCAGCTGCATATAAAATTCAATGTGTATCCAACGAGGTGGTTTCACACCGCAGACGTGAGTTTGAAGAACTGTTCGCCTCATGAGTGAACAGTCTGGCTGTCTTTCAATGTGTGCGGATTGAACATTTCAATCACAGCTATCAGCACGGGCGGGCTTTCATGTGAACTTTCTTGCTGCGAATTTGTTTTCCGGCTGCAAATCTGCGGACTGAGTTACGGACGGGCGATGTGAATAACGCAAACATGTACTTTCGCGGGAAATGAGGTTGAAAATTGAAATTGCAGTGGCGACGAAAGTTTGGCCTGTAAATTTCATTCAGAGAGTTTGAATAATTGACTCGAACGTATTTAGGTATAGTTCAAGTAAACGATATAGTGCATCCATATATATATGTTTTGTTATTAATAATCAACCATTTTACGTGGAGTTGAGCAAGGAATTTCGGTCAAATCTGACACATACTCTGTGTTTCAATATTCAAATGCATCCGAATCTTATTCACTGGTATCTCTTTTTCGCATTGTTCACCATCGCTATTGGAATCACTACACTGGAAAAAGTCTGCGTTGTTATCACACTCGTTATTTATTACTATTTACCTGTCCAAGGACGCCACATTTTCATTAAATAACAAAAATTCTATAAATGCATGGATGTAGCCGTTACTACGTGGTAAGAGATCATCATGAAAAATGAGAAATGAAAAATTCTAAGTAATTATAACGGCGTCAACACTCAAATCGCGATCAGTTCCTGAACTGAACATTGATGAGACGACGACGATAACCATACCCGAATTCCCTGATTTCTATTCGTCACCGTAACATGACTTCAAATTTAATTTTACGACTCTCAGCTAATCATGAAACTCGGTAACAATTATCCAATACGAATCACCAATTCTAGAGTCCACATGGATTAGTTGGCAGCCGGTTCATTTACGTATTGATTTTTTTGACCCTTGAGAATGCCGACAACTTAAGTATGCACAATATCGTTTACTTCGACTATACATTATAGTGACGCAAAAGCTATGAATTGTTTTTCCACAATACCGGACGTTTTCTTCGTATTGCTTCTCGCAAGCAGCCCATAACTTTAAGATAATACTCCATATTAACCGTACGACCACGTGGCAAAAACTCTTGATGCACTACGCCACAGTAATTAAAGAAAACAGTAAGCAAAACCTTTGACATTTGATCGAACATGGGGTGTTTTTTTTTGGTCTTGGCTCTCCTGGGCTCTTCCATTAGGGTGATTGGACTTTGGTTTCCACGTCATAACCATATACCCATGATTCGTCACCAGTTGGGACCCTTTTAAGCAAACCTGGATAGCCGTTGACGCCATTCAACAATTTCTGAGCGATGCTCATGCGATGTTTTTTTTTGGTCAAAATTTTCTGCACTTTCACCTATCTTAGATGTGATGGGGGAATGGCGTCGTCACTGACTTGTACTACTTGTATTTCTGACACAAGAGTACAATCGCTGTATGCCACTGTCAATATTTCAAGTGTTTTTGACCATAGGTAAAAACTTCCCAAAGGCTTTACTTTAGCGTGGGCAATACTCTCTTTTACAAACCTGGAACTTGCAGCCAGCAAGTAAAGCACATTGTGTTCCCCTTCGGTTCTGCTTCTTTTTTAACTGAAGAAAGCTTTCGTGTGAGGTAGTTTGGTTCGCTATCACATCATAGTATCTGTTTACTACAACATGAACTGGGTTTTTTCTCGTGATTTTTGATAGTACATTACAACACTTCAAAGTGTTGACCTTTGCTTGCATGCAAGTGGAATTTGAAAAAATTTCACATCCCAATTAGGCAATCTTCAGGAGCTAATGTGAACTTTCCTTTGAAAATAAAACAAACAACCACTGTTTTTGTTCCACACATTCTCCAGGCAGACATAGAATAACCTTGATTCCTCTGAATCTTACTGGAGTTTTATCCAAACACCAAACCGTTATTTTTAACACCTCGAAACATGTTTCGATCACCAAGTGATCATCTTCAAGACAAAGATTTAACTGAACAGACAGACCAGATAAATCATCCCCGAATCCAGCAAATAATTTTGAAAACAAAATTTCGTAATAAACGAGAGTTTTCAATACATATATTACAAAAATTTAGAAAGAATAATGGCCGTTAGTTGAGAGATCATAGTTTGTTGTCAATTGTTTATTGTGCATAACTTAAAACTGACTAGAATTCTGGCAGATCAAAACAAATTTACCAAATCTCCATTCATAGATGTCGCTTATAGAATGTAATGACAATAAAAAACTGAATATAAAAGATAGTGTATACAAAACTTGAGCAAAATAGAATACCAAATCATTACTAATGATATAAATTTAGCTTCCACTCATATCAGACAATTATGGGAAGCGACTGATAAAACTTTAATATGAAGAGTAGAAGAACTCATATAAAGTGAAAATTATCCCAAAATTTAATGACTTCGCAATAGTAAATAATAATGAAGTATTCAATAAAGATGAAACATTTCTCAGAAGTGGCAAAAATACGGATGACTACTTGGGAAGATATCCAAATAAAACTAGGAATCATAAAATTGATTTGAATGGTATTTTTATGACCTGACAGAATTCAATAAAAAAAATTCAATATTAAAAAACAAATCTGCTCGTCCAATGAAAATATCTCAATATACCTCTTCACAAAAAAAGAATGAATGAAAACTATGCCAACTAGCTCTTTTGATTGAGATTTTCTGGTTGTTAAGGATTCTATCAGTTTAATAAAAAAAATCTTTTTTTATTTATAATTCTTCCTTACATATGTGTGAATTTGTTAATTACTTTATAAAAAGTAGGCAATGCTGTGAATATATAATTTTTTATTAAAAAAGCTCAGTTATTGAGTTACAGGAGGCCATGTTCTAGAAATATTCACGCAATATATGTCTTGAAGAAGTTCAATAGCCAAACTTGAAAAACATGTAAAAGAATCCTAAAAAGTTTTTTATTTGTAATTATATTTTTTAATTTTTATAAATGGTCTTGTCAGCTATACCGGATGAGTGACATTCAAGTTGATGCATGCGGATCTCAAGAATGGTGAAAGTTACAGATAAGAATTAAAGGCGGCAAAGTTGGCTCCAATCAACCTCTTCAGCAACTCTTAGCAATTTTGAGATCCCATGCATCAACTCAAATTTCACTGACAGGTATAAACAATGCTCTCTGTCTGGGAACTCATGACAAAAATCCCTTTAACATAAAAATGGATAACTGGTGTCAAGGAAACATATTATGAATAAAAAAATCAATATTCTTACTTGCAGAATTGCCTCTAGTTTAGTAACAGAAAATAAATGAGCAACTTTCAGAAAATAAATTGTAAAATGTTTATATATAAAAAACTCCATTCTTATTTTTGAACAGAACATCTTTTGTAAAAAGTGGGGTTTCCAGTTCAATATTTTAGGATATCATTATGACAGCTCTTTGGAAATTCTCATATTGAACAAAACTCAACAAAAAGGCTGCCTTATTAGTAACATTCACCATCAAGATTTGAAAGGAAGCATTTATACTCACGCTTTTTTAATTTCAGCTGTAGTTGCAGTTTTGGGCACGTCAAGGACTCTGTAATAGTCCATTTTGGTGCCACCTGATGGATCTTTATAACCCAGTTTTGAAGGAGAGCCCTGTGAAAATAAAAATACTAAAATACTGATGTATATAGGAAGAATTTTGTGTTCTTGAGCTTGCACTTTGTTGATGACAGATCAGTAAATATTTGTCTACTGATGATTGACTTCGATTACTGTCATCAATTAATTATCATTTACTGACACAAGTTGAGAACTTGCTGGAATATTGAACTTGGTTGGCTGAACAAGTTGATGAATTTCAAATTATGAGAGTATGCAGTGAAAAGTACCCACAATACTTCTTCAATTAGCTGTTAAATGAGACATTTCAATATAAATTTCCAAAGATGAAATTTACACAGCAATATAAAATCCAAAACAGCATAGAGTTTTCAAATAACAGACTCAACAGGTGCCAAATGTATGTATTAAATCAATTCAATCATGATTGAATTTCCTTCATTAACAATAGGTTGGTCACATTAAAAACAAATTTATGTTAAGTAAATATTGAGGAAAATGTGTCCCTGAAATCACAATAAACTGTTATCAATCAATTATATATTGATCAAGCTGGTGCCTTACTACTAAATGATTCACAGATCTAACAATAAATAACAACATACCCACCTAGTTCATGAACTGTAGTTTTAGCTCAGTTTCATATTGGTAATTCATTTTGGAATAATAAAAAATGGAGAATGAGAACTGTTTTTGCAAACGAAATTAAAAAAAACTAATTTAACATTTTTGATAGATGCATTCAAGCAAAATTTTATATATTAGAACATAAAATAAAAATCTCACGCCCACTTACGAGTACCCACTTTCCAACGTTATTTTAATATTAGGTGTAGGTAGAAAAAACATAGTATACTGTAGCCAGTTTTCAACGGGAGTTCAGGAACGAACCCACTATATCAATTCAAGGTCGGGTCATTGATTTTCATGAACTTAGTAAAATATACAAAACTTGAAGAGTAAATTTCATTTTAGAAAGCTTCTCATAAGAACGTACCTATATTTTATCTATGTATGGATCAAAACATGTGTTTAATTGATATTGGAATTTAAATTGCCCACTTGTAATTTTGAAAGATACCATCCAGATTTGAAGTTTGAGAAACGACGGAACAAATAGCACTAAAATACAACTTCAACTCACCTGTAATGGAATGAAAGTTATCCGAAAAAAACGTTACGCTACTGGTGGAGTTACAACACATTAATATTTTTCAATTGTCAATGTTTCTATTCACAGCACTGCCATAACATTATCATATAATGAGTGATTCCAAACGGTAGCACAAATCACTAAAATCCATAGTCAGAATATCACAAAACTTTTAATGTTATTGTTCAGAAGATATAGAATCTGCCCCTACTCTTACCACCTACCTCGCAAAAGTCATAAATGCACTGAACTCCAGTCAGTCCACTCTCCTATTCTGTTAGCTACACGACAAAAAAACATCAACCAGGAAAATAGTTTAGTGTATACATGTCAAAAAACATTCACAGAACACAAATATCCTGTTAAACACGAACATAGACACCAAATATGTCTTCATGCCGCAGAACTACAGTGTACTGACAAAACTCATAACTTTCAGATATAAATTTACAAGTTCTGTGCTTTATGTGCATATAGGAACGAAAGCGAAGAGGTCACAAAAATGAAAATGTATTATTATATCTTTAGAGTTTACACTCACAACTGTTGATACAGTTACAACTGTAATTTACAGTTATAACTCACTGAACTTTAATAGTACATAGTCCAGTTTTATAATTGTAAATTATGATCAGCGTCTGTAGACCTCAAATTTCTCGCGAATACGCTTTGTACTCGACACAACAAATTTAGTATATAACTGTTAATGAAACAAAAATTAACCTGTAACCTAACCTAACAGAAGTTAGATTCAACTAATGCAACTAGAACTTCAAAAACAGATCACGTATTCAAATTCATATAGCTTTGGCTTGGTGGGGGTAGAGGTAAGATTCTGTTTTCAGATTGCAGAGTGCAAAGTTGAGATATGATAAGATTGCTGTCTACAGACTCGTGTCCTAATTTACAGTTATAACTGTGAATTTGACAATGTACAGTTGTAACTGTGAATTCACACTTATAACTGTGAATTGGCAGTTACAAGTGTGAATTGTGGGAATATATTCGTGGCCCGAAAATAGAGCCTTGGGATACACCTGTATTCACATCCACTAAACTTGAAATAGGTGAAATTTGTTAAAGCTGCATACACGTGACTGATAAATCAGGAATAGAGTTGTATTTCGTGTAAATGATTTATTTATTTGTAAATTGTAAACAGCTTTCGGCTTTTACGTCATCATCAGTGCGATATTCGTCAAGTATATACAAGAAAATACTGTATAATCAAAGTACAAAACCTTGGTAAAACACTACTCTGAGTAGACATGAACATCACAATAAGTACTCCTTTGGGTTTTACTTAATAATATTTTTGTTTAAAATCTTATATTAAATTATTTCACACGTGCTGAGTGACAAGCACGATGAGTAAAAAAAGCTCCTGAGCGACAAGTTCTACTAGTACTTTCCACTTAGCACGTTGGAAATAATTTTACACAAGGTTTTAAACAAAAATATTGTTACGTTAAACCCAAAGGAGTACTTATTGTAATGTTCATGTTCATGTCTACTCAGAGTAAAAACTGCTAATATACTTAGATTCTGAAGACTGAGGCAGATATTAGCCTCCGAAACGTTAAGTATTTTTTTTATAGGCAATTATCAAATACGACAAGTATTTGTGGTATTCAGTAAATAAACTGGAATAGAACATTTTCCTTCATGAAAAATACTGTGAATTTATGTAGTAACTTTTATCGGGTAGAACTAAAAAGTTTGCTTTTTCTATTGTGTTAGACGAAAACACCCAAAGAAGGTTCATGAAAACTCTGATTTTCTCCACAAAAAATTACTTCTTCCAATATAAAATATATTATCTGATGAATAATATACATCACAGAGTTATAACCGGAAATTAGATTTTCCACGAGACGAAAGATAAGTTATAGAAAATTCAGTTCAATCGAAAAAAGTTTCATCATTATAGATTTAAACTTAATCGACTTCAAATGACATTGACAATAAACATTATTTAGGTAACATAGACACAGACAATACAGAGTGAATTCTGAATAGACAATGAACTTCCAAATATTTCTGTTTCGTTCCAAATGACGACTTAACATATGTTACTTCTTGCAACTTTTCGTTAATAGCATTTTACATGGTCTCTCGTATCTCTTATTCAACTAAACTACTTTCTTCTTCGTCCGACTTCTGGAGATGATTTTCGATTTCCTGCGTTGGTTCTTTTATCAAATTTATATGCCCTAAAGGTGCAAAATGACGAGTTGAAACAATAGATTCATTCTGGGTCGGAAATCGTACGTGGACATGATCAGGTGGCAGAATGGTTAACGAATCCAATGACTCTTGGGTATGAGGAAATCAGAGTTTGCTGATGAATGAGCCTCTAATAAATTCGTCTCTATTCTCGTCAGCAGTGACAGCTTTAAAATGACACTCTTTACTCATTTGCTTAAGAACTTGTAAATACTGATCGACTGATCCACCGGCTTGTCTTGTAGCGAGGGAGTGCCTGGCAAAAATTTCTTTTGTAGGTTCGAGTCCACTGTTTAAATGCAATACTTGAGCCGAGTTCCACTTCTAACATCTTTGGTTTTAGTAACTTATCGATTACTATGTATGTAAAAAAAAGTTGATTAAATTATAGAATTAACCTTAGGAGAAATGAGGCTTCAATTGACTTCAAATTACACTGACAATAAACGTTAATCAGGTAACATAGATACAGACAATACAGAGTGAACTATGAATAGACAATGAACTTACATATAATGTCAGAAATCTCAACATCAAAATTACATTAATTAAAATTGGTGCACATACTCGCACTGTGAATTAAACAAGTGAACACACAGTGTTTTTGTTTTGCGATTCAAACATGACATCTAAAGCAGTCGAATATCGCGAGTTCAGAGCAAAAAATATTGCTCTGAAATCTGGTATTCTGTGTACGGAGGTAGAAAAGCCAGAAATCCAATATGTGGCATATGGGTTGCCTGAATTCGATACTGCACCAATAACGGAAATTTCAATGTGATGAGTTTTGAGGAACAGAATTTCATTATTTCAACAATAATAGTGATTGGTCCATTTGTCATCCCTTCCAAGTCCATTGACAGATCACAGATATTATTCTGTGGAAAGATATTTTATGGACTTCCGTTTTGTATGGAGGAATATTCCAATCTGAATTGAATTACTGTATGCAGGGCCGTCGCCATGAGGGGATGGGGGGAGCCTCCCCCCTGCTTTTTTGACTTGGGAAGAAGTTGGGAAATTTCGGGCCGTGAAGATAGAAAAAATAATCGTAAAAAAATGAATAAAAATACAAAAAATGAAAATGAGAGAAAAGGGAGCGGTAATAAGAAAAGGGAAAGAACTAGGAGAAGGTTGGGATTTCCCAACATGCATAACTTGGAGATCCTATACTTTAAAATTCTGAGATGTTTGAAAACTTCAAAAAAGTTTAATTTCCCCCAAGTAAGAGAACAGTCCACAAATTTTGAAGTGACAATTTTACAAAATTCCCAACTTTTCGCTGTTTTTTCCACTTGGAAAAGTTGAGAAATTTCGAGCCGTGAAGATAGAAGAAAAATAATAGAAAACAATAAAAGAAATTACAATAAGTTAGAATTTTTTCAGTTCCCAAATCATTGAGGTCATAATTTCGTCATCCCGTGTTGAATTTTCCAACTAAGAGGAGCCTAAAAGTTCGATCTTCCACAAGTACGGGAATACCCCACTTGTATTATTCCAAGAGTGTTACGTGTTACCAACAGGATTTTAAAACCAATAATCAATGGATAAACATTGTAAATATTGAACTAAAGCATTTAAATCGCTGATAATATTGTCTCATTTTTGTCAAAGTGAATTACATATTGAAAAACCAATGTGACAAAGGAAAATCACTCTCATTCTTATTGTATATAATGTCATTCTTCGGGTCGACCCTCGGCTCAACCATCAAAGTTCTTTTGTTCATTTAAATAAAGAGTTCATTTACATTTTTATTGTACAAGTTCCTTTAGTGATTTAAATAAAGAGTTTATTTACATTTCAATTCCTGTTTTTCTTAATAAGCACAATATTATTTAAGTGTTGTTTCCTTTCATTTGTATTGAATATTCCTATACATGGTGGAGATATGGTGGAAGACCAGGGACCTTGCTCCAAAGTAGAATAATTGCCATTAATATTTTTATAATTACCAAAATTTATTTTTGTTTGTTCATACTCTAACGGGCATAAGCATTCAACCAATCTTTGGATAGCTAAGTAAGAAAATCAATATATTATAGTAGAAAATAGTTCCTCGGCTTTCATTTTTTCGAAAGTTGGGAAATTTTCCTGGTGAGGTTGGGAAAATTTGGATTCCCTCCCTCCCCTGGTTTTTCTTTTCGCTATAGCCCTGACTGTATGGAATATGAAGATATTAGTCCTAAGGAGGTTTTAAAATAATAAGTGCTACATCAGTAATTAATAAAATTGAAACATTTCTGGAATTAGAGGCCTAATGAAATTGGGTCGGGAACTGTTTTTCTTGTTATATATTTTCAACATAAAATGTTAATTCACATTTAACGGTATTATTCATGAGAAATATTTCATTTAGACTTTTGAATACCTACCTTCATGTGATGTTTCTCAATCGTTTTTGCAATATGTTAAAAAATTTGTATTCGAATATTGTAGGTATCATTTTATGTTTATTCCATTTCTGAAAATGTTCAATACAATCCTGGGTGATAATTGTTTCTAGGGAATTATCTATTTTTGAACATTGAAAAAGCAATTTTTCATATTAGGATGTAATTTTTGTTAGGAATTATAGAACTGTTGTCTGAAAGTCAAAGGTTCACGATAGTACATACAATAATTTATAAGTTTTTAATCTTCCAAAACCTGGAAATAACTTTTTTTTGAAAAAGTTAACTTTTGCCAATCTACATTTTTTCTATTATAATACAGCAAGCGCCAAACGTGACGGCGAGCCCACCCCCATGCGCACCAACTCATTTTCAATGTACCCCCACTACAGCTCTTGCAAGACATACAAATGCTCTGTACAGAGGCGTATCATTACTTGGCCTCCAATGCTGTTGGCGTTTGCCATTGTCTAAATTATTTGTGTTGTTTCTGAAAAAAATATCATCGCCTAACAAAAAACCAGTCATCAAGAATCAGACAAAAGATATTTTCTTTACCCTATATTCACTTCTACGCTCTTTTACTCTTCTGAAGTAAGTTCGAACCGTTTGACCAATATAAAGTTTGGGACAAAAATCACAAGCAGAACTACACGTATACTTTTCACCTTAGATACTCTATGTTCCATCATATATCTTCATAATGGTTATATAATGTATGCCATTGCTAAAATCTACAATTGTATTCCCCCAATGATTTCAAAAACTTGTCAATCTTTAATTTCAAGAGAAAGGTCAAAGGTCTTTATTGGATAGTACTTTAGCAATAGACTTCTGATATATTGATGAACTTAAGTGAAATTCATTGCACTTTGTGATATGATTATTATTTTTATTTATATTTGTATGTAAATTCTTTTTCATTTGTACCATGTTTACAAGTAGGTATATTCTTTTTCTTCTGGAGGGACCAGTTTTTGTCACTGGTCCCTTCACGTGGTTGCGTGGAAGAGCGTTATTCTATCGTTTTCATAAGGTAGAAATGTCATTTGCTACTCAATATCAATTAACCTTGTACTTTGTAACTGTTGGTTGTGTAACAATAAAAACATTTTTTTTCACCGTAGTGTGCCTTGGTCAGGCCGTAACCCCCGAATCCCCGAGTCCTCCCGAGTCCACTTCTCTACTCCTTACGAGTATAGTAAGATTGGAACGGCAACATATTCGTTGCAGCAACTTTGTTCTTCCCCTACAGTTCCGATGGCCAGATCTGTCGGAGTTTGTGCCTATACTTGCCGCGGATGAGAGAGTTCTGCACTGCTGTTACCTCTTTTGTGAGTGGCTTTGTTCCCCCCCGAAGTAAGAATACGTCTCTCCGGCATCCAGATGATGTAGGATGCTTCCATCTACGAGCTGCACATCAACTCTGTAGTCCCCGAATCGTCCTCTTTTGAGATGGACCATTGCACATTTGTCTATCCCGAATTTCATTCCGATAGTATGCGTGTATTCTTCTACCACCCTTAAGTACTGATGGAGATCCTTCTCTCCAGAGGCATAAAGTTTCAGATCATCCATATAAAATAAATGGGTGACCATGTGCCTCCAGTTTTCGGGGGTGCCACAGTTATACCCTCGAGTATTTCTGAGCGCAACGGATAATGACAATAGTGAGATGCAGAAGAGAAGGGCACTGAGGGAATCGCCCTGGAATACAACCCTTCTGAAAGTAACCCACCCTGTTTGAACTCTGGCTTGACCAGATGTTATAGTGAAGCGAGTCCGCCAGAGTGGTATCAGTTGTGGTATCAGTTGTTCAAGGCATCTCACTATTTTGTCAGGTACCACAAGGCATCCGAGCAAATGCAAGATGAGTTCATGCAATGTTGTATCAAATGCCTTGCGGTAATCGATCCAGACCATAGAGAGGTTGATTTGGATGATAACGTCATTGAATAAATTCATTATTTAGTTTTTGTTCTGAAATATATTTGGTATTTTTTCCCTTTCGTGGGAGATAAATACAAGTAACACTGAAGTACAATCAACACTTTAGCTAGACTTGAAATCAATTCCGTTCTTCTCCTCGTCTGAGTAATCGGCATGACACACTGAATTTCAAAAAAGTATTCATTTCCCCCATTTTGCATGTTTCGGCTCAATAATTACGGAAGATAACCGTTTGCTACACAGCAAACTACGATTTTAACCTTTAAATAGAGAAAGATTAAAGCTGTCGTGAGTACAGCATGATCCAACTGTGTCATATTCCCGTTTGATTTCCTCAGCTGGTTTTACAGACCAATCGGCTCAAACAACGTTCAGTGAGTACTGTAATTTATAACTGCCCGCCGTCGTAGGGAGAGTCATAGTAGTCCTAGATCGCTGTATCGAGTGCAGCAGAGAATACGTTTATTTTTGTTTTTGTGTGACACTCAGTTATTTAGAGAACCTGTGAGTATACATTTATTTACAGTAAAACGTACTAATAACATTCCGTTCTCATTCTGATGTGAATATTACTGACCATGACTTGTAACTTATAACTGTTAACCGCAAACTAATTAACTACCTGTTGTGCCGTTTCAAAAAGGTTTTATTGATTGTTTCTTATTTGAACCACATTGCGACAAGTGTCAACACATTATTCGAAGTAACCTCCAATCCATTGGGATTCTGATAATGCGTATAAAGTGTTGGTACTTAGATAGGAATGTTTGATCTTTGAATCATTTTCTTGTCGACGCTGAATTCCGAGTATTATTCAATGTATATCCTAAATCTGATTTCATTATTTCCACACCACTGTGGAACCTGATTAGAATTGAGAATATTAAACAGGTAACACTATTAAGTATATTTCAATGCTAATGCCAATACAGGTACCTTTTTTTTTAAGTAATAGCATAGGACTTCAAAATGTATCGAAGGGAATAATTGCTGTAAAATTATGTTTTGGTGGCCTAGCCCTAAATTTTTCCATTTTATCTTTTTGGAGGAAACAATTATTTTAAAATAGCTGTACAAGTTCAAAAATACAATGCTGTAAACAAGATCAAGGGTACCTAAATTGGAAATCTTGTATTGTCATAAATATTTTCATCAATTCCTACTTTGGTAGGTATACAGGGTGTTTTAAATTCGATCCTTACCATTAGGATCTCTGAAACTATGAGAGATACGAAGATGGTTAAATTGGGACAAAGTTGCGCATTTACCTGACTAACAATATGCGGTTGAGAAAGTTCTGAAATTTCGAGTACCTATATCCGGAGATATCCGGAAAAAACAGAAATTTCGAAAAATTGTTTTTTTTTCTGGTTTTATTTTTCGAAGGATTCGAAGGTTCGATGTGGTTGTCGTCTTTCGGGATACAAGTTTAGATACATTTCCGATTTCCTAACACTGGAATCGTCGTATTTGTAATAAATTTGTATCATTTCTCTTTTTTTATCATTCGTAAAAGCCTTCTGTCGCCAAAAATTCAATGTAGAATAACAAAATGTCATTGAGTTTAACAAATTGTCAAATTTAGAAACATCAGAGTCACAGCCTATTATGATAAGAATTTTTTTTAATATCTCCAATTTTCCGAAAAAGAATGATAACTTATGATACATCATTGAAAAGGTAAAATCTGAATCTATTCAAAACAGAAAAAATCCAATGTAGCGCCCACAAGAAAAAATAAAGTTGATGATGGTGGTCGGAAGACGAAACGTCTGATAGCAAATCTGAAAACACCATTATGTAGCAGGAAAAAATTGGCAAGAAGTGCAATGTATTTTCGAATCCTTCGAGAAATAAAGCCAGAAAAAAAAACATTTTCCGAAATTTCTGTTTTTCCGGATATCTCCGGATACATTCGTAATTTCAGAACTTTCTCAACGGCACATTGTTAATCAGATAAATGCTTAACTTTGGCCTAATTTAACCACCTTCGTATCCCCGCAGGTTTCCATATTCCTGTCTTACTTGCACTCGCACGGACATTTTTTTCCCTCTGGCAGATTGTTGGTGATGGAATTTCGTTCTGGCATTGTATACTAAGAATTATTCATTCATTTTATTTATTTTGTAGAAATCTGAAGACTGATGAACTTACAAGAATGAATTTGTTTCTTCTTAGGAGAGATCTAAATGCTCTGGCAAAAACTCCATGAAGACAAAATACTGTCGAAAGTAGTTTTCTGAAATTTCATGACTGATACTTCAACTAAAAATAATCTTATTTCTTACCCTTCTTAAAATTTTAGGGTAGTCTACCTCGACCTCAGAGGGCTGCCAGAAGTGGCTTGTAATTTTCAGTAGGTAAAGAGGATTGACTGGAAAGTTTTGTGACTTTTGAAATGACCACCTAAAATTTGTAACTGGCTCGTCCTCTATAACAAAAGTTAGATCTTTTCAAATCATATCCAATTTATTAGCTTCCACATCACGATATTGATAAGTGGAGCTGAGGAAATGTTATTTACATAAAAATACAAAGGTTGTGTTGTGTAATGATTTGTTGCAGTCCAGTTTATTTTGTTTAATTGATTGGTGTACCCCGTGTTCAGTATTTTTCTAAACGACCTTAACCTTCAATTAATCTTCGAAGCCGATTGAGTTTTTACATTATATATTAAAACCAGTTTACGCAATAATGTATTTGCCATGCTTATCAAATTGCATAACTAATGAATATATACACATCCACAGTGTGTAAGGATATCTGGAGAAATATTTATACTGTGGAAATTACCGGTTCAGTCACAAAAAAAGTATAATAAAATCGAAAACAAAATTAATACAATTGTTGAAGAATATGTAAACGAAATATTTGATTCAGTTTTTAAAAAACGATTGAATAACTCAAATCAAAATATACTTTGTTGTCAAAAAAATCTAATTTTGTTGACAAAGTAAAATTTACACTGCACAGACATAAAATAAAGGCAAAATACACACAAATACACACAAATACACACAAATAAACTTATGTTCACTTATAGAAATTGTTATATAAACAAGCAGTATATAAACACATACATTTATCAATTATAAATTTTATTCAGTAGAATAAGTGTCAATAAATAAATAAAATATCAATAATAAAATTTTGTCAGTTTTACGACTTGTAATTTAATGGTCTAATCGAGTATCCTATACAGTACCCGCAATAAATTACAAACACTTCACTGAAAGTTGTTCACACATACCCTAAAGCTCGTTTCTGTAAAACAAAAACAGTCTGCAGCATGCTTTCACTGCAAACTCCCCAGAAGGCAATGCCATAACTTATATGTGCATCTACAAAGGCAAAGGTTCTTGCATAGGTTCTACATAGTTCTCTTGAAACTAAGTTGATTTCAAAACAGCTAGATGCAAGTTTTTTATTTAACTTAATAATATGATTCTGGAATTTAAGTTTACTATCTATGAGAAGTCCTAAGAATTTAAAGTACAATTTTTCCTCGAGAATGTTATTCATACTAAGCTGAAAGCTTGTTTGAGTCGCACCAGCTCTTTATTTTTCCATATCTTCAGTGGCATCTTAAGCCAGTTTTGTAGGATCTTTTCCCTGCCACAGCAACGTTCTATCATCTGCAAATAATGTGATGCTAGCAATTAAGTCCAGTTGTGTTATATCATTAATATACAATAAAAACAAGGTGGGTCCTAGGATGGAACCTTGAGGGACACCTGGAGTCGGTCGAAAGTATTACATCTTGCTTTCGATGCAATAAGTATGATTCAAATCATCTAATGCTTATGTGCTCAAAACCATAATATTTCAGCTTCCGCAGTAAGATTCCGTGATCAACAAGGTCAAATGCCTTGGAAAAATCGCAGAATACAGTTGCTGTATAGGCACAAGAATTTATATCACTATAAACCTCATAGAGAAAGTTAAAAATTGGATCACTGGCACTTTTGTTATTTTGAAACCACTTCTGTGGACTTAATATGTTATTATTAAAGAGAAAGTAAATTAGTCGCTTTTTTATGATTTTTTAAATAATTTTGGATAAGGACGGAACAAGTGATATAGGTCTGTAGTTGATTGGATCATCCATGGCACTACCTTTGAAGAGCGGAATCATTACAGAAGTTTTTTCAAATTCAGGAAATGAAGCATTGATAAAGGAATGAAAATATTTTTTCTGTACAAGTTAAAACTCCCGTACTCCAGAGAATAAAGGCTTTCATGAGTGACATAATAACCTCATATATTGAAAACTGATTCAGCTTATCCGCTCATTCTCCTACCAGCTTTTCATTAAAGATATTGTGATAATGATAACAATGATGTTAACAACATTTAATATCGTTTCCGACAGGTTTTATTTTGAGGTTATCTATTGACATTGGAGCGGTCGTAAATATTGAATCAGTATTATCTTTCGAAATATTACAGTATCAGAAGAATATTAGGTTTATTATTTCGAAACTCACCGGCAAATTTTAATATTAGACCAGACAGAAAGTGTCTAGACAACGTTGCAAATTGGTATATTAATCCACATTTGCAATAGTTTTATTGGAAGACTCACCAAGGGTTATTTGTAATTTGCTATTCTAATATGTTATTTTAGAGATGGTAATGTAGCATTTACCCTTGGTTGTATTTTTTCATTTTATTGAAATGATTTGCTACAAAAGTTAACAATGCCAGCAGTTTGCAAATGACAATAAGTATGAAACCGAATTAAAAGTCTTTCAAAACCAAAAAGTAACATCTACATTTCTAATTTGCTGTTTCATGATTTCTTTGATCATTTGTTTACCTCAATAAAAAACGTATTACCAGGTTCATTTTGAACCTTTTTTATATATTACTTAATTAATGAGAAATGATGAATTATTTTTTAGGATTTTGATCATTTTTAAGGTTCCTTTTCAATCCAGAACTGCAATACTGTTCTTGACGCGTGACACCAATTTCCTTAATTTCTTGAAGACACCAACTTGGTTCGTGAAACGCGCGTCGATAAGAGTATTGCAGTTCTGTGCTTGTTTGGGATTTATTCTACGACAGAAGTGCCAGTTTTCCCTTTTATTTTTTTTCCCTTTGAATGTGAATTGCCTGGTTGTGCAAATGAAGACCTAAGTGCGAACATAAAAATCTGAGTAGTATAGCCAACAACCTGGAGCAATTATCGCTAACATCAATACTTGATTTTCTGTGAAATTCACGTTTGTTGTCATCACAAGTATCGGCAGAAACTGAATAAACAAAAGAAACAAACATTGAAATACATTTTCATTTACAAAATATTGATCGAGGAATAATTAGAAGAACCTTGTGTATAGTATCAAAATAGAAATAACATGCAATGATTGAACATGACTCTGGATTTAATAAACAAATCTGTACTGAAATTAACTATCATCGCCTATTTACTAGGAACTTGAATTTCTTATGGAAAAAACTATCGTTTCTTTTTAACAAAATATAATACACACATTTAATTATAGAATAAACAATCTTGCGAAAACGGACATTGATTTCACTTGAAATAATTTTAATGTTATCTAATGTAACTGTCAAAAGACTGTTGCCTCTGCACTCCGGTTAATTTAGCTGTAAAAATAGGGGTACCCTTGCATAAATTCCCAGAAAGATGAAAATTTTCATGGATTTTAGAGACACCATTGTGATGGAATTGTGAAAAGTACCCATCGATCCTCTGTCTGCAAAAAATTTTATTCAAGGTTGCAAAAATGAGTTTTTTGAAATTTTCAGCGATACGGTGAGTTTTATGATGAAAATATATCAGACAAAAATTGTCCCTACAGTTTTTTTTAATAACACCAACCATTTTTGAGAAAAAACAATTAAAAAATTTTATTACGCTGTATTGTCCATAATATGTACATGTTTCTACGCCACCTATGAGGTAGTGTACCTAGTGCGTTTTTTAATGTGGTTTTCCCGGTAGGCCTATTTCACGGTCTATTCTAGTAAAATTTCATGCATGTCTGGTTATAAACAGATCTTATTCATCATCATCGTCATCATTTATTCCTTCTTCTTTCCCTTCATCTTCTTCTTTTTCGTCTATTTCATCTTGAGTTGACGTAAATTGTTCTAACAGCGATGCATCAGTTATCTCGTCGTTGATGTAAGAATTTTCTTCTGTTGGAGATTCAACATTTGAACACGTGTGGCCTTGACAAGTGGTGCATACTAGTGAACAAAATACACTTATGAGACTATCGTGGTTTTACTTATATTATAAGCCCAATGATATCATAGGCAGCTTAGTCATGCTTATTATGGACAATACAGTATAATAAAATTTTGTAATTGTTTTTTCTCAAAAATGGTTGTTTTTATGAAAAAAAATGTGGGGACTATTTTTGTAGATAATTGCATGATCTACAATTTTTGTCTAACATATTTGTATCATAAAACTCACCGTTACGCTGAAAAATTCAAAAAATCCATTTTTGCAACCTTTGACCTTGAATAACATTTTTTGCAGACATGGAATCGATGGGGACTTTTAACAATTTTATAACAATGGTGTCCCTAACGTCTGTGCAAATTTTCAGCTTTCTGGGAATTTTTGCAAGGGTCAGTGTCTAAATTGACCGGTCTACTGTAATAAGAGTACATACGGATACATTTCTGTGTCAAAATACTGTTATTTATTCTTAAAATAATAGCCAGAGTGTGAATACCATCACAGTGACTTCTAATTTTTGAAATTATGTTCATTTTATGTAACCGCTATGATGCTGATCTTATTTATTTTAATACAAACGAAATATAATTATTTTCTTTGAATTACTCATTACAGCATTAACTAAGTTCTCACTGAATGTGTTTCACCCGAACAAAAAATATTTCCTTATAGAATCTGCATGAGGAAATGCATTTCAAATAATATTCCCTTCAATCGAATGACTTCCCCTAGGATTTTTTTCGCACTGACTTCGTTTTGCAAGTACAAAAGGAGTTTCAATTTGGGGAGTTGGATTCGGAGGTAATTGTTTCGTATTTTAGAAGGATACAAATATTGAAAACTTGTTAAGGCGTCACTGATTTGTATTTTGCATAATTGTAAATGCATTATTCAAATTCAAAAAGGGACATTGAAAATATTATTTCCAGTATCTATTACAATTGTGTCATTTCTGTCCGACAATCATGATCACTATGATGTCACTACTTACTTAATATTTCATCTATTTTTATATGAATTTAATTTGAAAATATATTGAGTTATGATTATGTCAAACGAGACGTCAATGTCGGCAATTTCCATATGAAAAATTTACGTTACAAAGAAGCTAAGTGCCAATTTTAAATAATCACAAAAACATATTCTTCATGACGGTTTTTGAGTGTACTAAAGTGTACATAATCTTTAAAACTCCCTCTGTGGTATTATGTCTTTAGATTGCTATTAATTAAATCTGTAAGTCAAATCCTAGGAAAAAATATGAGAGAGCTAAACGACAGCTAAATATTGTTTTGTCAGTTATTGTAAAAGTATAAGAAATGATATCTAAACTATACATTACGAAAACAGAAAATCATATTGGAGTTCACACCAGAACATACACAACAGAAAACTACCAAAATTATACTTATCTAAGGAACTTAATTTGAAAATTATTTCACGTCCAACATAAAAAAGTGTAAAAAATATCCTGCTGAACTGCAAAAAAGCAATATTAGCCTTATGTGGTTATAAAACAGATCTGAATGAAGTGCAAAGCAGCAGACCTTTAGATCAAAATTAATTTCGTGAGCCATAAATAATTTCGATATTTTTCTAGCGACTCTTATTTAGAGAGTTCGCTTCTTTGCTTTCATTTTTATCTGAAAAAGCTTGCAATGTCTAAAATTTACATTGAAAATTTGCACAGATAGTTTTTTATCACCCTGTATATAATTTCACAAATTTTCAGATTTTTTCAATTCAACTAAATTAATCCATTTTTATTTTCAGATAAAGATGTCGTTGGACGAGGTAAGTATTCTTCTGATTTCTCCTTCTTTAAATTCTCCACTTGATTCAGACTGAATCGAATAACAATGGATGTATCTACATAATAAGACAGAACAAAGTTTCAAACATAAATGCTAATAAGAAATGTTCCATTTGTACACGTAAAACTCGTGACAACTTTCAACACATTGTTTTTCGATAAGCATAGTGATCAACTATGATGATATATAGGGAATTGGCACTTTGAAGGGTAATCGATAGTAGAAAACTACATACATTAAAATTCATCGTCAGTGTAATATTTTTAACATCAAACCAACTTATTTTCTTTATAGCATTTTTCCAGTGAAAAGAACAAAAATACAACTAGGTTAATCATCGAGATGTAAGATGATTCCTCATTTGTAATACTATACAGGGTAAGTCAACAAGATTCCCTCGGTCCATTGCTATCAGGGAAAACAATTTTTTGAATTGCTCAATTTTTTTTTCGCAGTCATATCGATAAATACTATCTTTTAAAATTATTTTCTCACATACTGGGTGATTCAGCCGAGCGTGGCCTACCAAAGTTATATTTTTCAAATGGAACACCCAGTGTATGAATACGTCATTCGATTCCATATTTTTTTAGCTCTCTAGGGAATTTTTGTTGTCGAATTTCCATTGCGGCATTGCCAGAAAAACCTATTTTGCAGACAATTTTTTTTAAATCAACCACCCGCATGTCTACAGCAATTAAGTGGATTTTTTTAGGAGTTGTTAGTCAATATTACTATGATAATTTTTTATTGAATAGAGGAGTTCAAAAGATATTCGAAATGGCGACCATTTTCTGTAACACGTAATGACAGTCTTTTTTAAACGAATTCTCTATACGTTCCAGCATATCCCCTGGGATTTCCCTGAAAGCTCTAGTGATTCTTCGTTTCATGTCTTCTATAGATGTTGGAGGAGTTTGATAGACAATCCACTTGATATACCCCCATAAAAAATCCATTTTGGTCAGGTCAGGTGATCTGGGTGGCCACGCCACAGGCCCAGCCCTACCTATCCATTTTTGATTGAAATGATCGTTGAGGTATTTCCGTACCTCAGTTTTAAAATGTGGTGGTGCACCGTCTTGTTGTAGCCACAATCCAAGTCTTGTTCCATATGGAACCCCGTCCAATAAATTCAAAAACTCATCCCGAAGAAATCTTACATATTTTCTTCCAGTGAGATGCCAATCCAAAAAATACGGACCGTTAACTCTTTTTTCGCGAATTCCACCCCAAACATTCAGTGACCAACGCTGTTGACGGTTCAGCCAACGAACAAAATGGGGGTTTGCCGTTGCATATGTTATGCCGATTCACAGTTTCATTTTAATGAAAAGTCGTTTCATCAGAAAATAACACGAAATCGAAAAAATCATTTTCCTGATTGATGTTTTCTAAGCCCCATCGGCAAAATTTATCACGTTTTTCAAAATTTCTTCCTCGTAACTCCTGCGTCAATTGCTTGTGGTCAGAATGAAATTTGCTCTCTTGTATCATTCGAGACACGCTGGTTTGAGAAAATCGTAATTCCCTGCTCAGGTCACGGGTACTCACATAGGAATTTTCGACAAGGTGAAGAGCAATTTAAAATGTATTCTCTTCATTTGTTACAGAGCAGACATGTTCGAACTTCTCGTGAACGACATTTTCAGTCCTTTCAAATCTTGTTTTTAGAGCCTGAAATGCCCTTTCATCTGGCTGTCTTCTTTCGGAAACTTCTCTTTGTAAATCCTGGATGCAAGGAGGCAGTTTCCGTCACTTTTCTCCAAAGCATAGACCATTTGCACCATATCTTCAATTACATAATTCATAATGGAAATGATTCAATCTAAACGCGAAAGAAACTTTAACATATGGCGTTATTGACAAATTCCGAGATTCATTTTCTGATGTCAGTCATGGATAACTGGGTTTTTAAAGAAAAAAGCAGTATAAATATTCTTTGGATTTTTACGCATTTCTTACCGTTGATGGTATGAAAAATGCTAATGTACTATCGATTAGTTTCAATATTCGAAATCAAATCACCCAGTATGCAAGAAAATAATTTTAAAAGGTAGTATTTATCGATATGACTGCAAAAAAAATTGAGCAGTTCGAGAAATTGTTTGCTTTGATAACAATGGACCGAGTGGATCTTGTTAACTCACCCTGTGTAGATATTATTTATATCAATGGTCTGTATACATATATTTCCGTTGAAATCGTGTAAAAATCTGGATGTGGTGCGACACGATATTTTTTTAAATTATAGGTTTCTATTGCTTTTTTCTATCTTCGGTATACGATGTCACAAAATGAGGCGAATTTTCATTTTTTCAAAAAATGTTCACTGATTTATCAATTTCTGTTTTGTTACCATAAAAGTAATCCCCGAAACACGTGTAGGGGTTTTTGTAAAACACTTTATAGTGAAAATCATACAATAAACTGTATTATTGTATTAACGCCGGTGAGAAACTCATCAAAGTGCTTGAGAAGATGTTAGTCAGTTGGCGAAAGGTCTGGGGAGTATGGTGGGTGAGACAGAAGTTCGACGGTCAATTCGTTCAATTGTTGGACGGTGATTTGTAAAACGTGCGGACGGGCACGTTGTCATGGAGCAGGATTTGGACCCTTTCAGTTGACTTGTGCTGGATCATTCACTCCAACATTACTAGGAAAAAGGAAAACCCTTTAAATGCACCACGATGTGGCAAAATCATACTACAAAGAAGCGCAACATATCTCGGACCACGCTTAGCCAAATATTACCAGGAAAAATAAAAAATATCAACAGTTCTTGTATGTTTAAAAGAGAACTAAAGAAATTCCTTCTAAATACCGAAAGAGCTTTTTTTTTGACTTTATTAATTAAATTATTCCAAAGAGCAAGATTATCCTAAGCCATTGTTGAGTACACGAAAATAACTATGTATGTAACTACTGTCTGTAACTACTGTTTCTGTTATTAAGGTTATTGATTGATTGATCACTCATTATTTTTCGATGTTATATTAAGTAAGTATTTATACACTTAATTTACAATGTACTCTTATCACGAACAAGCTATACATTTCTGTGGCTTCTGTGATTATCTTGTTTATTTACGATAGCATCAGTGTATGCGACAATAAACATATTATTATTATTATTATCACACCAGTCGCTGACCCCTATACAGTAACTATGGGCTTTTTTGGTGTGTTTTTGCCTTTGGGGTATTCCTGGGTGTCTCGTCGGTGTCCAACAACTGCCCTGAACGACTCCTGTTGTAGAGGATCCACGTGACAGTTTCTGTCGATCGTTCAAATCTTGGGTCACCCACTTTTCGTGATTTTTGACATTTCCAATACGTTTGAAACCATATGGGAGCTGACGCCCAGTACTTCCGCCATCCCACGCACCTTTTGTGTTAGTCTTCACCAGGGTCCTCAAATTCTTTGGTTCAATTTCAATTCGGACAGAAAAATTGACCGAAAATAGCTTAACATCATAAAGTAATAAGCTGAAAAGGCAAAAAATTTAAATATAGAAAAAAATGAATATCAGCAATGTATAGAGTACAAAATTCTCTATCGATGAGTATGTACTACGACACAGTAGAATGAATATTTATTGAGATATGGAGCTACAAAAACAAATGACGTTAAAACGGACAACACTTTTGAAACAACCGTATAATAGCAGCCCTCGCTCTTATGTGATTAAATACTTGCCTATAAATAAAAGGTACTTATTTATTAATTTACCAATCTTGTTTTCAGAAATTTCAAAAGGCAGTCGAAGATGTAAAGAAGTTGAAGTCGAAACCTTCTGATCAAGATTTATTGGAAATCTATGGACTTTTTAAACAAGCTACCATTGGAGACGTGAATACAGGTGTGTTTGTGTATGAATTTTACGTTCAAACATAGACTCGAACTTGACAAAATGAACTATAAAATAAATTCGTATGGGGAGAGTAAAAAAGAACATTAAAACAATTAATTGAAGATTTCCAACAATAAAAATCTTGTACATCAAAAAACTGCTACAAATCATTAAAACTGTATAAAGTATAACTCTATAATAGCAGGCACTAAATTCTCATTGCATTAAAACGAAAACATTGTTGTCAAGCATGTGATTCAATATATTTTATCATCATTTTTCCTCATCTGAATAATTTCCGTACGCCACTGCAAGAGACAGATTAAGGTAAAAACGTCGGTCATTTCTGAGAATAGTACATTTATAACGTGATTGCGTGGAAAAGCGCTATTCATAAGATAGAAGAGCGAACGATGCCATTTACTACTCAATATTATTTTAATTTGTACTTTGTTAATGTTGTTTGTGTAGCAATAAAAACATTTATTATTATCATTTTATATTCTGATCAATATTTTTTTGATCTCAATGTATCGATTGGAATGGATTTGAGTGGACTATATTCACTTAGAAGTGAACTTGCATTTTTTATATAAATATTCAAAATAAAACTCTGCTTGTAGGCAAATGCATCTACTGGCTTCTCTGTTACTTCAAACTCATTTACATTTTCAACATCTCTCAATCCTTCCAGACGATAATTCGTTCTTCAGAAACACATTATTGAAGATACTGAAACACCGTTCATAAAAAATTACTTAATATGAGGTCAATTTGGGAGGGTAGAGGGCACAATTTAATCGTTATTATTTATGTATACGGTATCACTCGGTGAGTGATCATTATTTTTTATCGATTTCGAAGAAAATTGTTGTTTTTAAACTCGGGTTTCAATAATCTGTAACCTGGACGACTACTCTGTATAAATACGGTTCGCAAACTTATTTCTTTTATTGGAAGTTCGTAACCTGAGATTTATTTGTCACTGATATTTAAATATTGCGTTGTTCGGCGTCAAAACTAAAATGGAGCCGTTCTAGCTCGAAACTTCACAAAATCCACAATTCCATCACTAACACAAGCGGATGGTTCAGTTGCAACAACAGTCACAGAAAAAGCAAATCTACTAGCTGAACAATTTTCGTCCCACTCCACACTAGAATCCACAATGCCAGAAATAACTTTTCGACAACGTCTGGTCAGCGAATTCTGAAACAGCTCAATATCAACAAGGCGTCTGGTCCTAATGAAGTGCCTGTCATGTTACTCAAAAAGTGCGCAAATGAACTTCCACCAGTATTTTGCAGACTTTTCAACCTGTCTTACAAGAAAAGTGTTTTTCCTTTTTGTTGGAAGATTGCTCGCGTTCAGCCTCTTCC
>WOGR01000515.1:0-24924 GCA_015342045.1 Leptinotarsa lineolata | reverse complement strand
ATAAAATGTGTAGCACTTGAGACGTCTCAAAAATCCACTGTAAATTGAAACACGCATTGCTGTTTTGTATATACACTGTTATGCCCAATTTTGTCACGAATGTCCAACGATAATAAAAAACTGGAATTTCGAAAAACTCTTCAGTTTGCTCTAATGCCACAGCATTGTAACAGGTGATGGACATTTTTGATAGAATGATATACCTTGGTCGTTCATGTAGTTGAGACGAGACTTCGTATCTCCACCTAGATAAAGCTTTTCCCGAATCCACATCACTAGTCCAAAAATGGAATGAGATCACAATAGGAAGCATATTTGTAGCAGTTACTGTGTCTCCTCGAAAATTTCAAAGACTAGGTTAGACAGAGTTCTTTACTAAAGTTACCTCTTGTGAGTGACGTTATTCTACACCTAGGTAGGTAATTAGACAACATTCCGGCATCTCGGGTAAAATGCCGTCTTCCTCGAACTTCAGATACTCTCCATGTTATTCCGTCCCCTACTGAGGTACATCTATCACGCATTCCAGACCAATAGCAGAAGTGTACTTTTCGAGATGCACAAAAACGGTCTTCATTATATTTCTTGAAAAGCATGTTACTGACAAATTGAACTTTCCAAAGGTTTATATTACGCAGTAACTTTTCGAGGTGAACTATATTTATCAATGTTTCCGATTGTGGAAGATTTGAAACCAAAAAAAAATCACTTTCAGATTTCAAAAAGGTGTATGGGAATGAAATTTATAAGATTTGTTTTAAGGACAAAACACAGGCACTAATGGAAACTCTTTAAGGCGCTCTAAGAGCTCCTGTGAGAGAGTAGAGATCACGTTGAATTTGACTGGAAAAACGTTCTCAGAAAGTTTATTTCAGATAAACGCAGTTCTCCAAATGGAAGAATATTTGAACAGTGAAGTGTATCAAAGAAAGAGACAAATCGCCAACCTTTATTCGATGTTCCAGACTATCAAGGTTGCAAGTGATGTATGTGTCTCCAATCAGGTGGATGGAGAACAATACTCCAAAGAAGGTCTGATCTGAGCTTTATGAAGCATCAAAAGTTGCTGAGTTATGTAGAGTTTCCTGGTTTGGAACAGTGTTTCAAGCTTTTGAGATGCCTATGCAATTCCAGCGACATGATTGTGCCAAGACATATTGGTGTCCATCTCAACCCCCAACAAACTTATCGAAGCAGAAAGAGGAATTATCTGTCCTGCCATTATTTTATCCGGTTCAAAGACATTTATCTTTTTGGAGAAAACCGATGCCAGGGTTTTCGTGGCATTGAATTGAACCTGGTTACTTCCACCCCAGTGTGAAATCACCTCTAGATCCACATTAAGATATGCAACCTCTTACTGCTGGTAGAGATGTGCATGCATAGCCGAAGTCCTGGAATCCAAATGAAATGACGAGACGACTGTGTTGTCATTCGCAAAGCAATATATTGGATTCTTGTTTATTTTCAATAAGTCGTTGATATATAATAAAAAGAGAGTTGGAGACAATATGGATCCCTGGGAAACACCAGTGTTGATAGTTAAATTATTCGATAGGTATCCATCGATGGCCACTTGCAGAAAACGTTTTTCCAGGAAGCTGGAAAGTCATATACAAAAATGATCTGACAATCCATAGTATAGAAGTTCGGCCAACAAACCCTCATACCACACACGGTCAAAGAAATCAGAAATATCAAGTGCAACAGCTCTTGACTCTCTATGTTTCTCGATTGCGTTGTTCCAATTATGGATGACATACGATAGAAGGTCGCCTGTGGATCTTTGTTTCCGAAAGCCATATTGATAACCGCTCAAGATTTTGAAGCCTTTCAAATATTCAAGTATATGGTGGTTTACGGCTTTCTCCATGATTTTTGATATCACTGATAGCAAAGCGACTGGTCTATTGTTATTTGAAAGATTTTTTCTTATCCTTTCTGGGAATAGGCTGAACGCGAGCAATCTTCTAAGAAGAAGAAAAACTCCTTCCTTCAAAGTAAGGTTGAAAAGTCTGCAAAATACTGGTGCGAGATCATTGGCGCACTTTTTAAGTACGATGACGGGCACTTCATCAGGATCAGACGCCTTGTTGATATTAAGCTGTTTCAAAATTCGCCTGACTAGACGTTTTCGAAAAGTGATTTTCGGCATTGTGGATTCTAGTATGGAAATAGTGGTTGGTGTCTTTCTCAGAAATTCGACTGTAGAGTGGGACGCAAATTGTTCAGCTAGTATATTTGCTTTTTCTATGACTGTTGTAGCAATTGAACCACCCACTTGTGCTAAAGCACAACCCATTAGAATTTTTCAGGAAGTCAGTTGAAAACCAATTTGCAAAGTTATAAACAAAAATATATGAAAGCAAAAATATTTTCTACTGAATGTTGTGGAATAAATATTGTCTACAATTTTGAACTGACACCTCTACGCGAACGTAATCAAGGTTTACCGGAAACGAATCCATAGAAAGAAATTGCACCTAAAAGAAACTTGAAAGCTGTTTATCGAAAAAATTCTGAACGAATCTAAAAGCGTTGAATCGTAACACCTTAGTTCAATAACTCCGAATAGGTAATCAAAACAAAAAGAAATATACGCGAAAGACCACAATAATCTAATATTACATGTGGTCAATCTGTCGTGAAATTTCAACCGCAGCAAAAAAATTTCTATAGAGTTATTTCATAATAGTCTCGCAAAAACTGCACTTGAATCAGTCGAAAGGTTTGTCGAATTGGAATGCATTCTTGAAATAGTGAACTAGTATCGGCAGATTTTTGGGAATTGGTTCCATTGTTGATACAGTTATCAACTGAACATCGAGAGATGGTATAACCATCGCACTAGTAGATCGGATTAAATTATAATTATACCTAAGTAATAGCTGAAAATTTCAACATTTTTCAATTTGAGAAGGGCTTCTTGTGCTGAAGAATATTAACTAAATCTTGATGATATCAAAATTCA
Organism: Leptinotarsa lineolata; assembly: GCA_015342045.1. Classification (NCBI taxonomy): domain Eukaryota; kingdom Metazoa; phylum Arthropoda; class Insecta; order Coleoptera; family Chrysomelidae; genus Leptinotarsa; species Leptinotarsa lineolata. The sequence goes on along the minus strand of WOGR01000515.1, from coordinate 21,953 downwards.
CAGTTCTGAATGTCGAGAGAAACTTTGGGCTTTTTACTTCTCCATGGAGAAGTATCAGAAAGCCAAAACGTTTCTCCCACAAAAACCAGTCTTTCCTAAAAATATATCCCTTTCAAATTCAGAGAAACATTTTCAAAAACGCAATTGCATTCTGAAATCAAATAGAACCGAAGAGATTAAATATTTAGGTATTGATATATTTTACGTGAAGTAGGAAAAACATTCACTTGAATTGACAAAAAAATCAAGTTCAGAATCCTGAGAAATATATTTGAAGTGAAAATTTTATTATTATTTTAATATGCATTATTTTTCAATATTATGGCGTATGGAATCATAGCTTGGGGTGGTAAATATAAAAATTAATTGAAATCTGTCTAGTCTATTCATGAGTATGCATTAAAATTGATTGTGAAATCCACAATATAATTCCAGAAGAAATTAAAAAGTTGATTTTAACATCATTTAAAAAACATTACACTATTGGATATAACATATCATTGCTCATATAAGTTTATTCAGTTCGACAGATGATTTATTTTACCTTCATCCACAATAAAACACTATTGTTGATACATTCCCTCATTTTAATTCATTCTTTTCTTTATGAACAGTATCTATCTTTATTTTTCAACTAACCCAGTCGATCACAAGTTCTTACCTTAGCAGACTGTGTTAATATATTATGCATCTATTATTTTTTTAATATATTCATTTGATATTGAACATTTGTTAATGATTTTTTCAATTTGACTGTTTTGTAGGGATAAGAATTACATTATTTTTCATTATTGAAATTTTACATTATCTCAATACCAAACTAATTCGAATCATTTTTCGAATGTTAAATTTATTTTTTAGAGATGACTCGGGCAGAGACCACAATCGAAGAAGTTAAATTTTGGTAAGGAGAACTCAATCAAATGCTGATAGAGAATCACTCTCAGTAATATGTATCGTGATATGTATGATAAGTTCTAATATGTTACATCAAGTGAAGAGTGTGAATACGGTGTATTGTGATTTTTGGAGCTATTCTAATCAAAATAGAACAACAATCTGTATCATTATATCAACAAAAATTATTTTTCACTCAACCAGATACATCGGAAAGAGTTGTTATTCATTGTTTTCTAAATCAAATTATACAAAAGTTCAAATATAAATTACTCATATTTTTTCACAGAAGTTTTATATCAAGTTCCGTAATAAAACGGTGAAATTTCATTAAGTTTTCACTCCAGATAGAAAAAAAAATATGAAAAATAAGACAATCGCTGCAGATCTACATCATTTGATAAGTCAATGAGGAACTGCAATTAATAATCTCCCGATAACAGTCATTAACCTAGCCAGACCCAGCTCACAACAATGGATTATTTATCAGTTGAAACAAAGAGTCTCATTAATTAATTTGCTTCCCTATTTCTTAGCAGTTCAGCATACAAACTATCCCATCGGTAGTTAATTACTTATGTTAAAAATGCGAATCTAGCTGCCGACGCATTCGTTTCCGGTATAAAATAACTGAATATTTCCTGTATGATGACAGCGAAGACACTTCAGGAAATAAAATTCTGTTATGATGACGAATTTAGGAGTTTGTTAAATATTAGAAATGCAATTTCACCCAGTCTGTTCACAATTATTAGTAATTAAGCTTTGTAACAACATTTCTTTAATTGTAGAAGTGTCGTTTGGGTTTGGTAGAGACGGTAATTTTATTGTGAAACAGCATTCATGCCATGTAAATGAATTTATTGTTCGATTTTTTGGTAGAGATTTTTGAAGATATCGCCTATTATTTCTCTCCTTAGCTTCATGTCAACCTGAATCGAATCATATTTTTAATTCAATTTAACTTATTACATATTGAATATTAACGTAGAAATTAATTGTAGTCAATGATGTAAAAAAGTAATACATACCGTCACCTAACCTCAAGTTCTACAAACGTACCCAAAGTAAAATGTATCAACCACTTTTATCACTTATAATCACAGCAAATTATCTTAAAATCATTAAATTGTTAATAAATATCAGTCACCGTGATATATTATATGAAAAAATATTTATTTATGAATATTTATGATATATTATTCGGACTGATACAAAACACGTGTTGTAGGTTCAGAAACACTTGAATAAATATCATGAACACAATTGCCAGTTCTCACGCAAACATACGTGGATGCCTTCACTTTTACTCTGATGATAACTTTTTTAAAAAACTAAAATATTGACTAGCTAACTTCAGAGGCTTCCTCTCAGATCGCGACAGAGGATGGTTGTGCCGATAACGACCGTCCTCAAAGATGGCACGCCAGTAACAAGGCTGGATATCGACGGATTCGATGAGGTCGTCAGGGCGATAACAGATGTGTTATTTGTGAAAGACATATTCAGAGGACTGGCGGCCACTTAGTAAAACAATGAAGTGTTTTCATGAAAGAAAAAGTGAATCAGCAAACTTATTGTGGCAGCATTTCCTCGATCAAGACAGCTGCGCCCCCGGATGATGCTTCTGTTCACTATGGACAAGAAGAGTCTGGCCAAATGCGCTCGACAAAGAAACGACGACCATATAAATTAAAGAAGAAGAAGCTACCTTCAGAGTAGAAATTTACTCTAATCATTTTTTCCTAACGCGCCAAAAGAAGTATAAATTTTCTTGTAGAACAATCTCTCGTGCAAGGAACCTTTCCTGATGTTTTGAAAAAGGCACTTGTGATTCCTCTCCATAAAAAAGATAATTTAAATGAAATTGAAAATTACAGGCAAATATCGCTGCTCTGTTTCTTATCCAAATTAATAGAAAAGATAATAGTAAACAGAATAACCGATTACCTGGAAAGCAACAACATACTCTCTCAATATTTACTACGCAATGGTTCACTCTCGGCTTAGTTTAAATATCATGGCTTGGGGAAGAGCAAGAGACTTAAATAGCATTTTTGTGGCTCAGAAATGAATTTTCAGAGATAGTTGCCGGCCTATTTTTATAGAAAAAGAGATTTTAACCCTCATATCCATTTATATTTTTAAATGTGCTATCTTCGCAAGACACAACTTATCGGTTTTTGTGACAAATGGATCTGAACACGAACATAATACACGGCATGGAGCGTTTTTGAGAATTCCACAACACAGAACCTCATTATATGAGAACTCCCCACGGTACAATATAATCAGTTGTTATAATAAGTTACCAAATCAGCTGAAACAAATAACCAATGATAAGGTATTTCACAACAAAATCAAAATCTTTTTACTTGGAAAGTGCTATTATAGTTACCAAGAGTTTATGAACGATAATTTGATAGACACAGATCTTACATGACTTTTACCTTTTCAATGGTTAACAATATTGATTGTTTATTTTTATTTTTATATACAGACACTCAAATTCATATGTACAAATTGACAGATTTTATTCATTTACTTATTTATTTATACATATGTCCGTATATTTTTAGTAACAAATTGTAATATTATACTATAAGGACCTACCATATGTACCTAGCCTACCAACAAATGGTTAATAAACAAGTATTATTATTATTATTATCACTTTTAACAATAAAAAATCTGAATATATAACACGTGAAACGTATATGTTTCACAACGTTTGAGAGCAATGAATAACATCATACCTTTGACATCTATGACAAAAAACCCCGAAATTCTCAATAACAAAGATCAATCGATAGAGAATCTGCCAAGTATAATACATATTAAACAATGATCAGAAACCGAATAACAGCATCATACATATCTGATGACAACTACTGCCTTATGTTCCTGATATATGTCAAAAATTACGACGAGTCGACGATTTAATATAAAAACGATTTTCAGGAAAAAAAAGTTTTGGCATTCTACGTCTCCATGTATATAACAAAATCAAACAGAACTACTAATATCTTGAGATCTCTTCTGAGGCGAACAAATCTCGAGAATACGATTCAAGAAACGAGAGAGTGTATTTATAATACCTACTCCCATGGAAAACTTAAACAGGTGATACTTCACAAAATGCATATATGTAAAAAAACAAACATGAATATATAAAGAGAAAATACCGGAGCATATTTCAAAATCAATTGTTCATCACGCAGTAAAATGGAGTGCATCAAAAATTGCCACCAAATATTCTCACGAAAAAAATTAGAAATGAAGAATCTGCCTATATTCTCTTAGCAGTTAACACATGTATTTCAAACAGCTCTGAGGAAACGGATCCTACCTGGTTGATTATTATTGATATTACTGAAACGTGAGGTTGAAAATGGAATTATAAACCTAAACTGAATTGATCAAAGAATGTAAATTTTCACGGCCGAAGATAACTGTGAGAAAGCTATTTTCCAGGTATTTTGGCCGTGGTCTGTAGGTTTTTACGCCTGATGTTTCTTCTACATCTGCGGTAGACATTATCAAAGGCAATGTGGGGCTACAGTAGACTTGTCGGTTTGTCTGACTTTGTCAGAGTATACAAAAAATCAACACACACACACACACACATGAAGATGGTACATTGGGCCACAGAGTGAACATGAAACCAACACACACAGACCCAATTCTCAATGGAACGAAAAACCCAAAAGACTCTAGCCTTCTTGGATGTTCTTGTGAACAGACATGAAGATGGTATATTGGGCCACAGAGTGTACAGCAAACCAACACACATACAGACGGGTACCTGAAATAAAACTCTAACAACCAGTCACAACAGGAGAAAGAGGGGTATTTCAAACATTGGTTGAGAGAGCACGACGTATCTGTGAACCTAAGTCGTCTTCCTTAGGAACTCAATCACCTAAAGAATGACTACATGGGTACAGCGAAGGAGAATTCGAGTAGAACATACGACCCAGAAGAATGAACGGCAAAGTAACCCCAGCTGCGCTGGTCAAGGAAAAAGTTTTCTTCCCATATGTTGAAAATGTTACAGACAATTGGGAGAATCTTAAAGGAACACGCCGTGAATATTTAGTCCAACAGAAACTATCAGACAAAGTCTAAGGACGCCAGAGAGCTTTTAGCAACACCAGGGGTATACCGGATTCCTTGAGGCTGTGGGTCAGTCTACATTGGGACCACGAAAAGAAGTGTAGGTACCCGGCTCTCTAAACACAAGAGAGATTGTCGACTCCGACAAATCAGCTGTAGCCGAACATGCTCTCATACAAAGAGGGCACTCATAATATCTCATAGAGAGGCAATAGAAATTCAAAAATCAGGGATAATTTCAATAGAAAAGAAGATGCAATGAAAATCAATAAAGTCTGACTACCTGTCCTTAGAGGTACAGACAAGGCCAGGTAATCCAATTGATAAACCAAGCCACGGCCTCTAATAATAATATAAAACCAGAGTCGAATACCAGCATAGTAGTTAATGCGTTAAAAACAACGTGAGCGCCAACTCGGGCACTGCGACCTTTATCTCATCGCTTTCGATAATGTCTACTGCAGCAGTAGACGAAACGTCAGAAAAACCACGGCCAAAACACACAACTAAACTGAATTCTCTGAAAAAATCCTGTATGTAGACTATCGAATGTGAAATCTGGCCTTGTTTTTAGTTTTGACGTTTCTCTAAGTGAATATACCTGTCTTCATTTGAGGTGTTTTAGGTAAATCTTCTTAAGTTTTGAGAACGGAATTTTCATTATTGATATGAAACATCTACTGCCGCATGAAAACCGATTGCTGGCATGTCGATGCATGCCATGGCGACGGTTAGTCATGCGCAAGCGACTGTGCGACACTGGTTCGGCGTTAGGCTATCTCTCTCGCCACACTGAGATTGGATACCTATGGTAAATACAGTTGTGTTTACTTCAGTATACATTACCTGTGTTTTACTGAATAAATATTTTTTCAAATAACTGAAAATAAAATATAATTTAGAAAGTGAAAGTGAGTAGTCTTCTCCAAAGAAAGCAAAATCACACTATCAAGTCATCAGTAAGCTAATTATATTTTTATTTTCTATTATTAAAGTGTGTATTTATCTGTGCATTGGGCCCGCATGTATTTGGTCTGTCTCAAGGATTAGTACTGAAGTCTACTCTCTCGGTAGATTGGAATTTACACAATTTTCATAGCGTATGATATTTTTAAGTTAATTATCAATTAATTTTAATTTCATTCCTATGAAGAATATTGCACTATAATGTTTGAAAAATATGTTTCATTCATTTCATATTTCGATTGCATAATTTTTATAAATATTTGGGTACTCAACAATCATCACAGGGGTCACAAAATATTATTATTGATGTTCCACATCTGCTAGTGGTCCCGTGACGGCTCACAATTTTTTTTTCCATAGTTTATTCAATTTGTAGTCGAAATATATAAATAAGTTACTGACTGATTGGACTCTTCAGTTTGATCTTTATAACACTTCAGCAAATTCTCTAGTAATTTAGATTGTGGAAGGTTAAATACCCAAAAACCAGTAGTAACTGACTAATTAAACTAATGAATTATAATTTTGGGTCTCTTGTGTCTCTGTATAATTAATCACGATAATAAACATATACCGTATGTAAATACACAGGTAGGATATAGGGCACACAATGAAATCTAACTGATCCTATTGTTGACTTATTCCATGAAGGAAACGTATATCCCAGACAATGGAATTATTTACGCTATCTTAAACTCGCGTACAGTTAGCATGTTCATTTAGATGAGAATAAAAATTTCATGATTGCGCAGATGAATGTCACCCGACATGCTACTTGGACATGTTATGACTTTATGCACAACTTTACGCTCAATACTTCCGCAAGTTCGCGTTCTCAACACGCTAATTCTGTAATTTGAAAAAAGAGTGATGTCGTGTTTTCTAGGAGTTATTACTCATTGGACTTTTTGATATCATTTATTTTTATTTTTTGATTCATTCACCATTGCGACAAAATTGAAATAATATTATAGAAATCATTTAAATGAAACTGGGATGAAATCTTTGAAAGACATTTTGATAGAAAAGTTAGTTGGTTATAAAGGTATAGACTTTTTTCGTTTTTTAAACTTCCACATCAAGCACCACAGTCCGATACAGTAAAATCGAAAAATCTGACTGTTAATAATAATGAGCATCTTACGGTTTCTCTTAAAATTCAACTCATTCAGTTAATGGAAAATCATATCAATAGCATTCAAAAAGTTCTTTTTCTAGAATACTTTATATCGCTAGATAAATATTAATCTTCAATGTGAGCAAATTACTGAATAAATATCTTGTCCTTCTTCAGGCTATAAGTATTCTAAAGTCTTTTGACTCTGGTTCTACCTAAAAATGTATCCAAATTGAATTGAAAAAATCATTTTCGGAATCTATGAGTACCTTAGTCAAATATGGTGAGGTTTAAGACTCAAATTTAGTCAATATTGAATATATCATTACAAAGTTTTGGAAGTTTCATCTAGTAACTTTATCAAATCAAGACTAAAATAGTAGTACTTGTACAAAAAATTCATACAGAGACTCATCGAAAAACCATTTTTAACACGATAATTCTGTAATTTGAAAAGACTGTGTTCATGTTATGGTTTTTTAGGTATTACTGGTCTGATATATTTCTTGAACTGGTGAATATTGATTTTTTATTATTTTAACTTTTTCAATCTCACGACCAAGTTGAAATTGAAAAAAAAATCGTGTATCTCCTTTCTAGATTGTCTTCTTTGTCATTTTTGTCGTTAAATGTTTCGATTTATTAAAATTATGTGTAATTACAGAGTACTCTGTGAACGTTTTTCACGAATTTCTCCAAACAAAATGCAGTACAAGAAAATAATGGAGAAAAATATTGAAAATTCATCAGCAATTTCAAACAACTTTTATGATACTCCTAGAAGTTTTTTAATATATTTGAAATATTTTAAGATTTTTCAAGATGAAGAATGAAATTCACAGACATGACGAAATTGTTTGCTGAAGATTTTTCATATCATCCATATAAACAAATAATCGAATATCTACTGATATCTGAATATTCTGAGAAATATTGAACGAATGTCATTTTTTGTGGAGGAAAATCAGTTTTTCATCGACCTTTTTTGGGAATTTTTACCTTCCACAATCTGAAAAATATGTATTTTTCACAAAGAAAAATGTTCTATTCATCAGTAACTTGTCGTATTTAATAATTTTGTTAATAAAAAAAATAGCTAAAAAATAATACAATACTTATCTTAACGTTTTGGAGGTCAAAATCTGCCTTCGTCTCCAGAAATGGACAAAGTTCAAATATATATGCAGTTATTCCTTTGCTGATTATTTATTTTTCAACTTCTTTGAGAGATGTCAAAGGAGTTTTTTTTTATTTTAGGATTATCCTGGACAACTCCAATTCGAATAAAATTTATATCACAGCTATTTTACGAGTTTTTCTGTCTTTTATAACATGATATCTTCAATACATTATTATATATTGGATTTTTCATTGAAACTGTCGAAGAAGTTGAGAGATAAATAAATAGTCAGCAAAGAAATAACTGCATATGTATTTGAATTTTGTCCATTTCTGAAGACGGAAGTATTGTATTATTAAATACGGCAAGTTACTGATAAACAGAACAATTTTCTTTGTGAAAAATACATTGATTTCATGCAGTAATTATCGGGACAAACTAAAATGTTTGTCCTTATAAAGTTCTCCATTATAATTTTCATATTTTTCAGATTGTGAAAAGTAGAGCTACCCAAAAAAAGGCAGAGATTTACAATTTTTCAGAAACCCAAATAATTCCTTTTCACAAGGTAATAACGTATGTAAACTCAATAATTTATTTTCGTTAGTAAATATCAATATATCCGTCACTAAGAATAAACAATCTACCATCATATTACAGCTTACACCTGCTTGGTCCTGACCCTGAAATGATACATTTATGATCGTTCGTGTTTCGAAAACAGTTGTTAGCACAGGCTCTGATCGTCAGGAAAAGTGATATCTCCATATTACTGGTTCTCATTGATTATACTGATCATCTACTCATACTCAGATTCCTAATTCCTTAAGATATAAATATAAACCAGCTTCCAGCTGACAATGAAGATAAATATATCAGTTTCAATAAAAAATCCGATATAACAATATATTGAAGATATAATGTTATAAAAGACAGACAAACTCGTGAAAAAACTGTGACTCAATTTTTAATAAAACTGAAGTTGTCCAGGATAATCTGTTTAAAATCTGTGTTTTCGTTATTAATCAGCTGTCGCCCCCATACGAACGACAACTCTCAGGAGTTGAAAAACTTGTGAGAGCTAAACACTAACAAGGTCTTACCTTTAACGTTTGATTCCTAACACGGTTGCAGCTAAGAATTATACAATTATTATACAATCATTTTACAATCATCGTTTCGGAGGCTAAAATCTACCTACGTCTTCAGAATTAGAGAAATCTAAGCATATATAGTTTAATCTCTTTCCGGCTTCAAAATTAAAACGACTTGAAGTTAGTCAATACATGAATTCCATCAGGTGAGACTTCTATTGTCTGATATTATATAAAATGATTTGAAATCCCTGAGATAACGAAGACAACTAATTGAAAATTAAAAAGAATAGCTAAAAATATCAACTATATAAAACCTGAAATGAATTTGCAGTGAAATGAAATATAAGTAAAAAAAAATGAACGATTAAACCAAAAAAGGAGTGGTTCAAAACTCTGGCAACTGAAGACGACCACAAAAAACCTCGAGTTTGGTTGAGATACGTTGACGACACCTTCATAATATAGAACCATGGAAATACTGAACTAGACGCCTTCCTGAAGCACATCAACAGCGTGAGACCTTCCATCACTTCCACAAGGAGAATGAAGTCTACAATGAATTGCCATTCTTAGACGTATTGGTGAAGAGGACCGACGCTAAGTGGGAAACATCTGTATACCGAAAACCCACTCACACGAGACAGTATCTGAACCATGAATCCAACCGCCATCAATCGACTAAAAAAGGAATCATCAAGACTCTGGTAAACCGTGCTTTCGGGCTCTGCAATACGAAGGAAGGTCTGGAGAAAGAACTAGGCATCATCAAAAATGATCTCCAATGAAATGGGTACTCCAAAGTGATGGTGGAACAGACTTTGGCTAAAAGACAGCAAGAAACTCGCTAGGAAGAGATGCCGTCACAACCAGTGCTTACACTTCCCTACATTAGAGGATTATCGGAAAGGATAAGAAGAATTGGGTCCAAGTACAACATCAGAAATACTATCCGTAGCAGCCTTTCAAACATTTTTGAAAACTATCAGAAAAGATTAAGAAACTAGGATTCATTATGGTAGTTTATACAATTTATTTCTTAACGTGTTCAGAAAACACTTCATTGTGAGATTTCCACTAAACAGTTTTATAAAAACGCAACACATGCTTCGTCATTCGGGCGTATCATTATTTTGTGTAAAACTGTTTAGTGAAGATCTCACAATATTATTTATTTCTTTTTTCAATTTAAAATTTGGAGCTATTTTAAGAAAGTATGTATGTTTTTTCACTTCAGCATGCAGCATTCCCTAGTTTATAGTTCATAAAGTATGGACCTTTCAAATGGAATACATTTTATTTAAATCATTCCGCATTTTCATGAAAAATCTGAAAACACGTTTGGATATTGCGTAAATATTGTCCGTGAATTCAACACCCCTAGAGTGATGGTTGTTAACCCAACAGGAAAATGCGCACCTGCTATTTGAGTACTTGATAGGAAGTACTATTTAGTCATAGATAGATTAAAGACAAGAAATGAGCGTGAATCTCAACTTTGAAGATGTTCAGAATGCTCACTTTTGATATTTTGGCATCGTTCTAATTTTAAAGTTACCTAATATTACTAAACAGATGTGGTGACACCGACCTAACAGTTAGTGTTACTTTCCTCCTTTGATCAACTTGATCTATTGATCCAGTCTTGCATAATGGCCTAATATCAGGTGATCATGTTGGTCATTCTTCGCTGCTCTTCTCCATCCACACCGGGATACTGCCAAATATTATCTCATCTGGCTGGAAACCATATCATATTCTCTGTAACGTACGAATCTCTTGGACCACGATGTGGTTTCAGCCCATTTCCCATCTTCAGGATTTGAACAGTGCTGCCTGTGGTATTTTCTATTATTTTCATAAATTATGAAATTAAGTTTTTGTATTGGGATTAACGACAATAGAATTTTTGATTATGCAATGAAGAAACCTTCCAAATAATGAAACCCTAATTTTCATTCAAAAATTTAGAATAAATAACCCTCACTCTGAACGTATCAAATCATAATTTTCACTTGACATGAACAGGATTTTTCATTAATATTCACAGTAATTGAACTAATGAATTTATTCTATTCTGAACTTATAGAATAATAAAATGTCTGATCAATAACCTGATACGAAGTATTGGTATATACAATAAACAAATTAATTTCCATTCATTATCATCGTTACTCGTATCCGTGTTTTCGTTCAATATTATTTCAATAGTAAGAATCTAGCACATCATTTATATTTCAAGTATGTATGGCAGACTGTGATCGTGTTGAGAATTTCTTATAACATGGTTAATTGGTCACGATTTCAAGTTCACACCTAGGAACTATATAAACATTCAAACTGTTAATCTTCACTAAAGAACAATGATTTGTATTAATGAAGAGCATTTAATCAACCAATATTATTCTATTTTTGAAAGAAACATGAGTCTACTCATAATTATTACGATAATTTCATCTCAAGAAAGTATTGTATATACCTCGTTTCAGCAGTTCCAAAACGACTAGTTTTCCAAAAAAATCAAGACGTGAAAAAAGTGTTACCATTGTCTGAACCAAGTTTTGTGTAGTACCAATAGAATTGTTCCTTCAAATAAAACGATTGATCTACTGGAAAGCTTTCGATATAAATGCTACGATATATATGCTACTTTTTTCTGGAAATTCAGGAAAGATAACCTGTAAAAACGTTACATCTCTAACTATGAATAGAACTTTCATTAGGTTGTCAAATAAGGAACGAATCTGGTTTCCCGTTATTGAAATCGGTACTATTTCCATGAAAGAAAGTGAAGATTGGAGTGCCCCAGTATGGATGGGTAATTAATATACAGAGTGTGCAATCAAGAATGTTACACAAGACAAACTACCAGTAAAAAATTCACAAAAATGCAAAAACAAGTCAAGTTTGTTTGTGAGGGTAACAAGTTTTGACCTGGAAACCTTCGCAAAACCTTCAATCCTTTAAGTGGTGGGTTTTATCGCTCTTTTTTCAAGTAAGAATGGGGGTTGAGTGAAACTCAGTTGACAAAGCTGATCGATGTAGACGCGACCGTTGGCACGTGCCAATAAGCCAGCCGTGTGCCAATGAAAATCGCTCAAGTGTTAGTTTCCTTCAAAGGATGCCAATGACAACAGAGAGCTGGTATCTCATCAGTAAACATTGTGCCGCTAAACTAATGAATGCCAACTCTTATGCAGACGTCTTTACAATCGCTGGATTTGCTAATTTGGCTTGACATTTCCAACGGCAAATCCCGGCATAATGTGGATGCGCCTTTAGATAACGCAAGAACGTCATGAAACTGACTTTGATCTCCTAAGCAATTACCGAAATTATAAGAAACTTGCAAAGGGAAATGGTAACTTCATATTTAATGATTAATTGGTATATTTATCCGTCTAATTGTTACAGGGCAGAGAGCATTCCACGGATCATCCACGAGCACACATTAAAAATCCTCAAAGGTTGAAAGTACGGGCCGGCATTTCTGGAAAAATCCTTCTGAGTCGTTTTATCTCCCTGAAAATTCAACAGCTACAAATAATATGATTTACTTCATAATGTATCCATCCAGCTCTTAGTAGTGTTACATCTTGTTGAGACAAGATGAGTAAATGCCTTCTCCCGTCTTGACAAGAATACTATCTCTCAACGAGAGAAAAACTCTTCCTAAATATATGAAGTCGAATGAGTATATACTGAGCGGATGGGGTGAGTTATATCATATAAATAGACAAAAGAAATTCCGAAAACCGAATTTCAGAGACAAATTCAGTGTCAAAGTTATTCTTCCCAAAAGAAAATTTTCAAAAACTATTTTATTCCATTATTGAAAAGTAGTTTGACTGGATTACTAGGAAATTCTGTGTTTTTTAGAGGAAATGATTTGTTATTTTATGGAATCTACGTTGTAGCTTTATGGGAAACTCGAAATATTTCGGTGCCGTCGATCCCGATTCCTCATGAGGGTGATCAATAATTTTTGTGTCCCACAACAGTATTCACAGTATCAAGATTGAGTCTCCTGAACGAACTGTCATTATTAAATTTCCTTCTTTCATATTCCCGAAAGGATTATTCACCTGAAAATCTATTCATTTATTTCGAATTCATTTCAGTATGAAATTTCATTCACGAAGTTTTTGATGGAGGAGTTCAATGTTGGAAATACAGCTTGTCAAATGTAGGAAGAGGTTTAAGAATTTCTGCTCTCTCTCTCTCTAGATTGTATGGTACTAGCGAAAGAGAGAGATCAGAAATTCTCAAACCTCTTCCTATATTTGACAAGCTGTATGCAATATATTTCTTGAATTGAATTATGTTACTCCCCTATTTTTTAAAAAAACTTCTATCTTGAATGAAATTTTCAGTTTTTCATTTCAGAAAATTAAGAAAAAACTGTTGAGTTTTGATTCACCTAGCATTAGAATGAAATATATTGTGATTAAATTATTATTCGATTATGAAAAAATACATTTTCAAAATATCTCCAAAACAAGGATGAGTTGAAGTGTTTTTTTTTTAAATGTTATTTCTTGCAAAACTTTTCAACTTCTTGGTGCATACCAAAGTCAATATATCTCATTTCTTAAAAAATCGTACTTTGATGTTCCATGCTTCCATTGGTCACCCTGTATATTGAAGAATATCTCAGAAAAGCCCATTGCATTAATATCTGAAACATCATAAGGAAACATTTCTTGATAATTTCACTGCTTCATCTCAAACTTCTAATAGAAGCACACACTGCTGAAGTCTTTGTTGAATTGGTACCATTGATGTTTATGTCAGTCATCCGGAAGGCAAACATTTCATTACATTATTTCCTGTAAATAATGCGCTATGGAAGCGACGAGAATCTCTTGACTCGGCGAAAACATTAGCCCTGACTACTATCACAAAGAATGATCCTGTAAACATTGAAGAAGAAACGATGTTTCATCAAGACGGTGCTCTTTCGAATTATTCACAAAATACACGTAATCATTTCAGCAACAGGTCGGTCACCCAATTTGAGTTATTTAGATATTTTCTGCCGGTCACACGAAAAACTTGACTCATTTCAAGACATGAAACGATGGAGCAGTAATGTATGTAGACACACCACAACACAGGTGCTCCAAAATGTATGACAACGATATAAAGATAACGTTACACCATCGCAAGTAGTGTAATGGACAATATTGCCAGAGCATTCACTCGATTACCATGGTGAGTTTTTGGCAGCTACTGTAGACATTTTAAACCTTCATATCGTCTGAAAGAGTGAACCGGTTTTTGAAACCAAACCATTATCCATTTCAAAAAACCTCCATTTAGAGTAATGAAGTTTAAGACTTTTCCCTTACAAACAAGCTTGACATGTTTTTGGATATTTCCGTGAAGTTCATTCTCTGGCAGTTATGCCCACTCTAATATGTTTCATTGAATTACTTCTCCTTATATTTAGTATCTCCTGAAATAAAAGGGTCACAAATTCAATTGATATCGTTCAACAATAAGAAAATGAGAATACGCGTTCACATATTTTTTTAAAGTTTTAGTTCTTCCTGTATATCACGACATCATTCAATAAAATCTAGATATATTCTGTATAAACTACGCCATCCTATCGAATCCGTAACTTTCAAATTGCGCTTAACGATATTACTGGAAATTAATTAGTATAGCCACTAATTATGTTCACCGAGAAAATCGTCTGCCCCACCTTATTCGAATTGATCCACATTTACATTGGTCATTTTTTTAAACTCATTCCCATACACTGCCGTCGAGTCAAACGAAGAGGCTCGGTCTGTCGGAAAACTAGTTCAACTGTGAATATTAGAAGATGGTAAAATATGTTTGTACCTCATAATGACCTTTTCATTTTTAACGGCTTTGACATTTCACGACGTTGAGTTACAGGCGAGGAAGAAATAGCATGACTTACGAAACTAGAGAAAATAGTGCTGTGACTTTTCAACTGTCTGTGGATGAAGAACAAAAGCAATGAATCTAGTCATTGTTTGGTTGCTTAGTTGAGAATATTTTGGTTAATAACCAATTAGTAATCAGTTGCTTATTGAGTTAAACTGGAGAAAAAATGCAAACCTGAGTGCAGGTTCGATTCCTGCCTATTTGCGAAGATTATAAAATTTATGTAGCCTAGATTGTTCACACATTCATTCAAATGTACTAATTCCGGTACTACCAGGATTACTCTTCGTACGGGGTTAATAGCTGGTTAATGAGAAAACAAATACCATATTTTTATTGGAATAGTCGATTTATATCTTTCTATGTTTCAAGTCCTTTATCAGATCATTCGATTTCTAGTTGAATGAGAAAATTATCTATTCAGAAGTGAACTACATGAATATTCTTCAAAAGATATTTTTTGTGAAGAAAGCAATGTTTCTCAGTGTTTTCTGGGTGCATAAAATAATGAATATCGTGAATATATGGAGAGAAGATAGATAATGGCATCGGAAATACCGAAGCGTATTCTGAAATTCACTAATAACAAAAATTATCACAAAGGAACCTCATGAAAAAATGAGAAATGTCCAAGAATCCGCATATATATTCTTAGAAGGTAGAAAGTCTATTTCAAATGGATATGTGGTTGGTTGCCATTGTCAAGGCAAGAGGCTGAAAACGGAAATATGATTATTTATTCATATAGACTATCGCATATGAAATCAGGTCATTTCATTTTTTTGACGTATGTCAAATGAAATATAGCCTTCATCGAGTATTTTCACCTTAGACACTCTGAAAACTGATAAAAATAGCAATGGAGAACTTCATACAGATGTAGGAAGGGCAAACTTTTCAGTTCATCCCGATAAGTTAATGCCTTTTTCTTGTGATAACAGTTGAATTGGTGAAACTTCGAGACCAACGTGAAATTGAACAGCGATATTACATCAGAAATAGACAATTAACAGGATCAAAATTTTCGGCACTCATTTTGGAATCAGACAATGAACCTCTAGTTAAATGGAACAAAACGAGGACGATTGCCAGTGAATCCCACTCTAAGAGACGTAAGCTCAAATAATCGAATGGAAATAGGTATGGATAGTGATAAAATTGCAACAGACTAATATCGAACATCTACTAACTGCGAGTATCATTATTTTTTTAAATTCTGAAGATGGGGGCAGATTTTTGCTTCCGAAACATTTTGCTAAGTATCTGTATGATTTCTTGGCAGTTTTTTTAGGCGAAGTTTTGAAATACGGCAAGTTACTGATAAATAGAACATTTTCTTGTGAAAAATACTTTGATTTTATACAAGTCATCGGGTTAGTTGAAAACTTTGCCCTTTCTACACCTGTATAAAATACGTGATCGTATTTTACTGTTTCATTAGTTATTTTTAAAATGAATTGAATTATAAAAAATACTGGTTCTCACTACGACAATCGTATTGTCTCATCGACAATTATAACCATCATTTTCTATAACTAATAACAATAATTGATTTTGCTTATCATTGTTTGAATCAAGTATGGAGATTTTTCAGAAAATTTAAAGTAAAACAAATGAATCGACAAAACAATTAATCTGGAAATATTCCTCGAACTTATGTCAAAAAATATGTATTGCAAGAGGTAATAACGCATCAATATCAACCTAGGTATAAATAATATAAGCATTGTCAGTTTCAGTTGAATAAAATGATGAGATAGTGAAACAATTGAATAGAAGTTTTCCTTTATTTGAATTAAAAAAATATATATTTTCTAAATAGAGGATTTCGAGAGCCTAACTTTACACAGTCTTAGGGAAGTCTAGCGTTATTCAACACTATTAGGTTGGTAACAAAATGAGTTACAGATAGGTATAAGTTGAAATTAAATAAAAATTACTCCGACATGATGAAAATAAACAGGAACCCAAGTTCAAAGGAGTAAAGTGTTAAGTAATAATTTTTTTCAGTCAATAACCAGTCGACGATCTTTTTGTTAGGCTGCATTTTTATTGGAGCAATAACTGTAGTAATTCTTTCTTAGAGATTTCACAGTATCGATAAAAATGTCTTACTAATTTAACGTGATCAGGTGAATTATTAGATATTGTACCGGAAAATTGAGGGATTTTTGTGGAATCCATTCTGTTTAGTAGTAATAATTGATATAATTTCAATTATTACAAATATCATTTTTATGAATTCATTCGGTGAATAAATTATTGTTACGCATATATGTAATTTTTTTATGAATCTTTTTATGAATATATTATAAAATGCTGAATTGAAAAATCAAATACTCCCCCATACCAATGTAGTATCTTTACTATTGTCTTCTAATCTGTGAGGGATAGACAGTATGATATAAACTGACAAAAAAATTACATTTCTCAAGTACAAGTACCGTAATTGATGACAGTTATTAATTTCGTAGATAATTTTTGTGATATTTTTTGAAAAAAATGTCTATCAATATGTGTTCCAAAGCTGGAAAATCCTAAAACTGAAAAATGTATATCATAATATCATTATTTTCATGCACTCTACTTTTGAAGGGTTCTCTGAAATTGTTCTAAAATTGTTCATTCCGTTAACCAGCTGACGAACGTCAACCCTCAGGAGGCGAAACTCATGCGAGCAATCGATTAACGAGGCCTTACCTTTTAACGTGCGATTACCCAGCACGGTGGCCCGGCGGGGAATCGAACCCCGGTCTGCCGCTTGAGACGCTAACCTCTACACTACCATGTAGAGGCTAGCATATTCGCTATTGTTAATGGCTGTTGCTTTCCACTCGGGCGCATTTTGGCCATGCTCTTCCTGTAAGTCTTGACCTTGTTTTTTTTTCATGCATGCTCGAAAGACCTTCGGATTTCCAAAAATTCACATACACGGACCCCTTTACGTGGTTATCCGAACCACCCGGTCCTGGATACCGTCGTGAATTAAGAGAGCTTATTATAACTCAGAACACATTTCAATTTACAAAATGGACATATACATCACAAAACAAAAAGAAGCCCCATGATAGTACATGGCATCCGTGTATCTTGTTTGTGAACGGACGTTATCGACACGTCACATCCATCACGAAACTTTAAAGGGTTTCAAATACAATTGAAATGTCAAATACCACATCCAAATAGTTCACGCGAACCCCTTTATATATTTGAAATCTTGAACAATAATCGATAATTGCAATAAAATTTGTAACACTCCAGGATATTTTGAACATATGCATCATCATTATTCATGCAATAGAATGAACTAATTTTCATCAACATCTGGAAATAATACTTTTGTGTGACTTGAAGCTCCAATTGGAATGTACCAATACCAGAAAATGAAGTCAATCACTCATTAAAATTTTTTAAAATACGTGATCCCTAACCTACATTTGTACACATCCATTTTTAGGCACTACATACCCATACAGCATATGTAACCATAAAATGAGTTTTCTTCATTGAAGTAATGTCGTGCTAATCGAATTCATAGTCAATATATTCACAATTGCATATATCATTATTGTGAAAACAGAAGTACCGCTTTTTGCTCACTAGATATGAATATGCAATTTGAGCGACAGATTCCTTTCATTTCTCTCCAACATGAATGTTCACATGAAATTCATTGGCACATGACTGGAATATGCAGAAAACGTGCAATCAATTATTCCATCGAGCCATCAAGGCTACTTCTCTCTTATCCTAACGGTGATTAATAACATTAGAATATAACTATGAAATCCTTGATTGATTTTCATTCTGGTACTCCTAGACTACACAAAAGCGTTCGATATGTTGAATCATAGACTTCTATTGGCAATTCTAAATCATATCGGCTTTTCTGTGCGAGCTTGCGATTTGATAAAATCATTCCAAACGAACAGATTACAGCAAGTAGTGTATAAAAATGAGACATCTACGGCGATTACTGTCACCACTGGTGTACTTCAAGGGAGTATTTTGGGTCCATTGTTTTATGCAATTTATACTGCACAGTTCGTAAAGTCATTAACTCGTTGCAAGTATCATCTATACGCAGACGACACGCAGCTATACTTTTCCTTTGACCCATCAGATACTGCAGCAGTAGAATATTCCCTCAACTATGATCTGCAAAAACTTTTTGAAATTTCAAATAAACATTTATTGAAAATCAATCAAAAAAAATCCATGGCTATACTTTTTTGTAATGATAGATTCAGAGAAGAATTGCAGGCATCTTTGAACATTAGTATGGATAATGAGATTATTTCTTTCAGAACATCCGCTAGAAATCTGGGTTTGATAATTGACAATAAACTTAAATGCACAGAGCCTGTTACGTCAAAGTTGAGAATTGGCTATGCTAATTTGAAAATGGTCTACCCCCAGAAAAAATTTCTAAAAGAAAGAACTTTGTGATTCAATTGTTCTCTCACACATGAACTTCTGTGATAGTATATATGGGTCGTGTTTAGATGTTAGAGATTCCGGACTCATTCAGAAATTACAAAATTCATGTTTGAGGTTGATATTTGGTATAAGGCGAAGACAGAGAGTGTCTCATAAACTGGAGGAAATAAACTGGAGGAATATGTATAATCGAAGACTACTTCATGCAACCTGTTTCCTCTATAAAATTTTAAGATACGAAAAACATCCTTATTTACACAAAAAAATCATCTTTAGAAGCCATGCTCATAATGTTAATATTCGTAGAAGAGGAATTATAACTATACCCTCCCATAAGAAAGAGATATTCAAACGTTCCTCCACATACTGCACGGCAAATCTTCTGAATAAATTCCGGATCACTGACTTCACAAAATCGATGGCGTCATTCAAAATAATAATAAAAGAGAAGCTATCTCAACATTGATATATTTAGTACTCAATTGGCAGTTTTCATAATAATCTTAGTCGATTACCATTTACTGAGATATATGCATTTTCCCTCTGGGCCTCAACATCACCTGATCTCGTATCGGAAAGCTGACAATAGGCCAATTAATCTGTACATCACAAAATATATGTATTATTATACTGACCATGAAATTGTGAATTCGGATTTATAAACGGGAGGTGTTCAAGTGATTTCACTAAAAGCGGTACATATCAGAAATACGCGACGGACTGTGGCTACTCATCTTTTCGAGGTTCAACGCACTACACCTCGAACCTCACTGTTTAAAAACTTTCATTTGGAGAACTGCGTACATGTGGAATAAACTTCCTGGGAACGTTTTTCCAAATGGATTTAATCACCAGCGATTCAAGTCCACTGTGAATCGCTACTCCTAGAGCGCCTTGAGGTTTATCCTGTAGTGCTTGTGCTTTTTTCCTTGAAGAAAATGCACGAAATAAAGTCTCGAAACATTAATCTCCGCCAAAATACATATACACCGCAGGTTATGGTATATGCCTGCCGGAAAGCTACTACTTTCCTGGCTGATACCATGCCGGACATTGGATTATATCCTACATACATTAATAATATAACACAATATCTGTGCTTGTTATCGCAGAAGATTAGTGCTGCTTATAACTTGTTATGAATTGCGAAGTTTATGACTTAAAGCTGTTGCATGAGTCCATCCTAATTGAACTTTGAACGTTTTGTAAAATTGCACCCCGCCCCATCTTAATGTAAACAATACTCACAGGAATGGTTCGGGACATAAGGGCTGGAAGGAGGGACACCCCCAACAGCTTGTGCGTAGCTCGGAGGAGCAGCGGGGGGCGGCCCGTACGGGGGCGGCGTGGAATAACTCCCTTTACTCATCCCACTTTCTTGATTCACCGATCAAACTTTGGGAATAACCACGGGAAACGATCGGCGCCAACTCTAATTTTAGCGACAGTTGGGTCAACACTGAAATAATTGGGTTACGCGCACGCGGATGTATTAGCTTGTTCAATGTTAAAGAGCTAAGGTCACTAGATACTGCTAACACTAACACGAAATACCAACTATCTAACGATGGCGAGCTTGGAAGCATGGCATCCTCTCCCCTACGCGAATTATATAAAGATTATGATGTAAGCTTAGACTTTCTATAGCGGTCGAAAATTGGTCGGCGTTATAGGAGGGGAGCATGAGCACGTTGAATACAGGTGAGACTAGTTTCGATTCACTGCATGTAGACTTTGTTGATTTTCTCACCGACTATGACTCACACCGACGCAGATTATGAATTGACGCTTCAACACTCACCTGTGGCAAAATGCTTTGTTTCGGAAGTTGAGGGCAACTTCCTTATTTCAAATAGAACAACCTGTATTTTATTACATTTTTGAATTTTTCAGTACATTTTAGGCCCACTTTGTATAACAATGCCTATACCCAAATTTGTTAATTTTCGAGATATTCATTTTTTTCTGAAAAATTTGACAGCTACTCCGAAAAAATCATAACTCATAGACAGTAACAGTTGAAAATGTGAAATTTCACAGAATCACACCTTAAGCGTCAAGTCATGAACAGGTCTATCGAACTTTTGAAAATAATTTACAGGGTGGTCGAAATTTCCACCTAAAACATTACATCGAGAAAACTGATGAAACACGTTGTTTCGTTGTTTTCAAATGGAAACCATACACTATTCTATTATTTTTGGATACTACGAAAAAAAATATCGAATTCATGAAGAATGTCCTATACCTAAAATACACCCCTGGCAAGATATATCCGATT
>WOGR01000514.1:0-24927 GCA_015342045.1 Leptinotarsa lineolata | reverse complement strand
GTCGAGGCTGGGATCGAACCCACGACCTTTCGATCGTGAGTCGGGCGCACTACCACCGCGCCAATTCCGCGTAACGAGTTATCATACTAGATGGGCTGACACGTTCGCATGCTAACACACAGATGGCGCTACTAGTATAACATCCAGATGATTTTTAGTTAACCGTAAGCTTCAAAAGACGTGTACAAATTTGACAGCTGTTCAACTATTAGTTTGTGAGATAGAACATTTTGAGTGAAGCAACTTTTGCTAGTTTGAAAAAAATGGATAAAAGGCTTGACTAGATAAACATTATTCGGATAGAAATCGAGATAGCAGAGGCTCTAAAGCCGGGTACTCACTGGCGAGCGAGCCTAAACGCGTCGTGAGCCGTACTGTTTGTCAAGATTTCAAACGAGCGATGTCGGTCTCCAAAGAAATGAGTGCAGCATATATTTTTATTGATAGTTTATTGGAAGAAAAAAAAACGTCCGCGACGATGGTGGTCTATTTCTGTACAATTTAATTAAACACTATATTCTTTCTTCACTCCACTCTGCCATTATGCTCGAGTACACCCACACGTACCCACTGACGAACCTACGACAATACCGTCCACAAACCCTCTTTGTGTTCGGGGTAAAAATCGACAATCTCCGGATCGCTACGAGCGGCTCGTGAGCGGAGTTTCCGAGGTGTCCACACTGACGAATTTTGGTTACAGTAACGCTATAACAGCTCGGCTCTCCAATGAGTACCCGGCTTAAAGATATCAAAGGAACGAATTGGACATATCATGCATGAATTTTTGGGCATGCAAAAGCTTACAATCGACCAAAAACAACAATGGAATTGATGGTTCTGAGTAGTGTTTGAAGCTGTTCCATCACAATAAACCCGAAATCATGCATCGATATGTGACAGTGGATAAAACATGGTCAAGTTAGATCAAAAGTGAGTGGGTCTATTCGACCTTCCACTGAAACTCGTAAGAGTTTATTGTGGCTCACACCTATTCAAACTCGACCAAATAAACCCTGCTTCTTAACGAAGTTGATTAGTTTATATAGTGAGTGATCTTTCAGGTCAGATGGTATGAGTGTGGCTCCGCCAAACTCTGAAAACATAATTAGGTCCGCAGCGGGGCAGGCACAAATATGTGCTCTGCTGTTTCATCGTTTTTCAAACGGAGAGGCACACTCTTCCGACAGTTCGAGTCTCTGCATATGATGATGACCTGTGATGGGGCCAGTTAGACATCGTAGTTCATCCCTACTGTAGTCCAACAACTGTTTGGTTTCAAGCTTCGAACGCCTTGGAGAGAGCCAATCCTGGAAGATTTTGCCAGACCTTAAATGGATAAAACATCAGTATTTTGGGATATGGTATAATATTCATCGACTATTTTGAAAAGGGAAATACCATCAGCGATTATTTCTTAGCGTTATTGGAGCGCTTGAAGGATGAAATCGCGAAAAAGGCCCCATTTGAAGAAAAAGATAGTGATGTTTCGTCAACACAATGCACCGTGTCACAAATCAATAAAAACGATGGCAAAATCGCATGAATTGGGTTTCGAATTGCTTCCGTAAGTTGAGTTGGTTTACTTGAATCTATCTGAAATCCACCTGACTTTCACTTAATATTTAGTTTACGACATTTTTCTCCATAGCAAAATATTCTGACGAGATACAATTGAAAATGTGAAACCTGTTGAGGTAGAAAGTTTCAAAATACAAAAAGTGGAAAAATTAAATTCTTGTTCTTTTCATTTAGAGAAAATAACAAGAAAATATTGCTTTCTGACTCTATAAATATTATTCTAGCCTCATAAAATATTCCCCCACAGATACAGTTAGTTGTCACATCTTCCACAAGAGAAGGAAAATCATAAAGCCGCCATTAAATTTTTTCATGTAATATGGTTGAATAGTTTATAACTTACCATTCTGTTACATAAAATGATTTCATCAATTAGTTTTATGCTTTTATAGTTCAATAATTATCTGAAAAATGAAATGAATGCCTATATTGATGGTTATTGAATCAGAGGAGACTCCTACCAACCAATACCCAAAAAATCAATCCAAAAGAAAGCTGAGGAGTAGGCACAAACTTCTATAGAGTACCTTGGTTCTGTACAAGAACCACAAATGGCGAGCACTACCAGAGATGGTGAAGTTGAATAAACACCCAAGAGCTTTTAGAAGTAAGTCTACATCAAATTATTTCCAAAGTTTTCCAGGGGCTTTGCTATTTGAGCTGAAACTGAACATATGTTCGAGACGAGTGTATAACATTAAAAAATTGCCAATCGAATTTACGTAGCCCGTAAAATTTGAACATTCACCTTATTATTTGAACAGCCCACGTATATTCTTTATTTGAATTCAATTTTATTTGGGGATTATGTACCTTTTGACAGGTCTTTGGTGATTCCAAGTAGAACGTTGTGTGTTATTGTCAGCACCGTATCGGGGCAAAAACTGAAAAATGCCGCCCCCGCCCACTTATATTTATTTTTACCTTTATCATCTCTATAATTTGAGCTATCAGATGTCCACTAATTGATTGAAATTTGGGCATAGGCCTTCCGGCAATAATGCATCCATCGCTGTTCTTTCTATGTTAAGCCTATTTATTTACAGATATATGGACATGAATGTGTAGGATATATATTTTATACATAGCAAAGGATGAATTGAAATAAGGATATGTATAATAAAAATCAAATATATTATTGCATATTGTGAATTGAAATTTCAATTTTACTCTCCGTGCTTTTTGTTTAGCCTTGTCATAATTCAACTCGTGTGCAATTCGATTTTACATCGCTAAGATTGCAAGTCTCGATAAGCGTTTCTGGCTCAGAGAAGATCGCAAATAAGTTTTAATTAGTTTGCTAAAACTTCACTCACAGCTTGCGGATGAAAATAGAAAGCGTAGAGTTAATTCACAAGGCAATGCAAATATTAGGAAAAACATACTGCAAATAATGCGCATAGATCAGTTGCAAAAGATAGAAACCGTTAACATTTTCTATATCACCAAATAAAAGTGGAGCTTGCTCTTCGAAAACGTAGAGTTCCTGGCAGAATTCAACGCTGCTCAAATCTCGCTCGTACTTTCGAGCCAGATCTGCTCTACTTTTGCAGTTCTTCAATTGAGATTTTCAAAATATTATTAACATAAAGAAAAGCAAAATTCAAATTCACCACGGTAGCACAATCAAACCTCCTTTTGATTTCTGATATGATTCAATCAAATTTCTTTAGAAAATAGTTGAACAGATTTTTGACATTGGAGTTTGACTAATTTTTTACAAAGTTTTGAGCTGACCATCCATCAGTGCGACGGAAAGGGTAAGGATATCTTCACTCTGAAATTCTATATTCAATCGATTGATTTCACGGAGAATATTCGCCCAAATAGTTTAATTATAAATAAATTCAATTTTTTTAACAGTTGAGAGATGACCTGCCTCGTACTTAGCTTCTGGAGCATGAGAAGTTTGCTTAACTTCTTCTAAGGCTTACGCTATTTCTGTCAAATTATGTAATAGAGCATTTACAGCAACATGTTTCGCCGACTAGATCGTCTCCTTCCTTTTAAATTTGTTTCAACATAGTTTTTCATAATGTCCCACCTACCAGTAGAGCCATCAAAAAAGCAATGAGTATACTTTTTGAATCATTCCAAATAGATTAGTAGCTTTTTGGCATGATGAGGCAGAATGAACACCTACAAGATTTAAGGAATGAGCCAAGCAAGGTACAAACTCGTCCAGCTCATTACTTTCTGCAAACGTGGTTAGTACGCCTATATTGGACCCATTATCATAAGATTGGCTACGACATTGTCCAATAGCTAATATGATCGACAAGTAATTGATAGTAAACACAAACAACACACATGCTTGAAACAAAACACTGTCGAGGAGATAGATAAAGAAGTTTTCAAATATAGCTTCATCCCTTTCGCACGCACGCACGGCAACCAGACGCGTGCTGCCGCGATTCCTGCGGGCACGTATTTTGAACTATATCTACGAGCTTCGCGAATAATACTGTTCGTGCCTAGTGTGGGTCAAAGTTGAGTAAATGATGAGTAGACCTTTCGTCTGCAAAATGTGAATTTGGCCGCCCTCTGAACTTGCCCCCCGGGGCACAGGCTTCGGCTTGATCCCCCTAAATAGATCTGGGCCTGATTATTGTTAAAATGTCATTCAACACCTGTCGGGATATAAACTTATAAAATATTTTTTCTGATCAAATTAATCTACTTATAAGATAGTGCCCAACTACCCCTTCAGGTTTCCATCTGCGGGCTCCCTTAGCTAAATAGCTATAAGAGAGTAATTGGCTACTACAATATAAAAGCATTGGAACAAATTCTATGCTGCTATATCTGTAGTCTGTAGTCCAAATATCAGCTTGAAGTAGGTCAATTAGCTGGATTTTATTTGGCGTTCAGTATACTGATAACAAAGCAAATTTAATATATGTCCTACTTTTGGTTTATCATGAGTAGGTACTTGTATAATAAAGTAACTCAAAATATTGATTCTTGGTAAGTTCTTGTACTTGGTCTCCATTTATTCAGGAGTACCGGACCAATTAGGTTGATATTCGTTTACACCAATTAATCTCCTAAGCATCCCTTTGGCTGCTTTTAAGTGGCGAAAGTGGATCTATCAAAGCTTGCCGAGAATTTGTTCATTATATTTTCTCGGTTTCCAGGTATTGTTTCCATAATGACCATGCTTATGCTGAAGAGCAATCCTTTTTAGAAATACCAATGAGCTCTTACCTTATAGATATCTAAATACAAGGTCTTTTTGCTGAAAACACCAACCAACAGTTGAATTCTGTGGATGAGTCTCTTCTCATCTACAGAACAATGATGAAGGCCGGTAAGCTAGAAACGTGTGCATTCAATGTAATTTTGCCTGGAAGTTCGATATACTTTAACAACTGTAGGTAAATTAGTACGGAAATGTAGAACTGGAACCTTTGGAGTAGAATGAATCCAACAAAAACATTATAGTTTGTCTCCTGTTGAAGCCAACTTAGTTTGTGGTGGTGTTGGACGTGAATCAGTACTCACCTAATTCTCTTCTGAAATGCTCAAAAATATTTTGTATACATATAGTATAAAATTCCTTCATTTGAATTTTCAGTTTAGGAACTAGTTTTTCAGATATTGAAATTCATATCAATTCTGACTAAGGGATAAATAATATGATATTATTAAATAACTATACCTGTGATGAAGACAACTATTAATGGAACTCAACATTTAATGACCATATTCATGTCAATAGTTTCAGTTTCCTATTCACATCATTTAATCAATACATAATAAAAAGTTAAATATATTCTCAATCCTCTTTTCAAGTGGACCAAAGTTGTCAAAATGAAGGTAGTCAAAAGCTATTATTTTTGTTGGTATAAAAGAATTAAAAATTTTTAACAAAATTTGCTAAATGACGCTTACTGTTTCAAACAAACAGAGAAAATATGCATGTTTCAGTCCAGAATTTCAAAATCAATTACACATTCCACAAGCCAATTGGATGATTTATGTTTGATTTCAGGCATATTATATCTTAGATCTGGTGGATTGTTTTCTTCATAGATTATATAATTGCAACATTTAGCTGCAGAATTTCTGGCATGGTATGGAAAATTCACGACTTCATCGCACGTCCTTAGGGCAGGCGCTCTATGCAGCAGTTTACCACCTCCTGCAATAATCAATGAAGCGATATGCTCTTTGGTGAATTTTATATCATGAATCTTAACAAAACTTTTATGTCCAGAAATGAAAAAATTGATCCCAGAAAAAAGTTTCGGACATTTCAGCAAGTGATTCATCATTGCCCTTTGTATCCCTTTGTTCATCCTAACATTGTTAATAAATGTATAATCAGGGATTGGTATGAATAAGTCATTTTTTAAAAAGCTATCAATCCACTCTTGAGGTAATATAATGCAGCCATCTAGCATGGCTACTAAAATTTTGAGAGAAATTTTGTGAGTTCTTCTTATTAAGAAGTGAGTGACTTTTTTTGAGTCATACTGTTCTAATATTTTGATTTTTCTTTTCTTCAGCTTATCTTTATAATCTTGTTCTATGTAGTAGCAATGAGCAATTATCTTCTTGTTGCAACATAACATTTCAGTTCTTTCAATTGGATTGTAATGTTCCTTCAAAATATTCTGTACTGTTTCGTTCTTCGCATAGTCAATAGGTTTTTTTCCAAAAATATCAATCATCTCCCTATCAGCACCATATCTCAAAAGAAGTTTGATGAGCTCAATTTTTTGTGAGACAGTAGCCTTGTGTAAAGGTGTTGTATATTCTTCACCCACTATGTCAATAAGTGCTCCATTTTCAAGTAATCTTTCCAAAATTTCCTCACTTCCACATTCCACTGCTTCATGCTACAAATCAATAAGAACAATCATTGTTCCACATTAATCTAAACAGTTTTGTGAAGAGGGAAACATTTCATTTGATAGAGGACAACATATTCTAGAAAGTCAATCCTGCAATATCAAAACATTCATGCAAATGTACATACTGTTATATACCATGCCCTAACCAACGGTGACGTGGCCAAGAGCGCGCTCAATCCGAATGATGCTTCGCGATTCTTCGATGTTCGCCGGCGTTATAGATGTGACGAAAATACCGCTACCGACGCTTCGATGGAATTCCAAAGAAAATTCTACCACCTTTGATTGCCAAATATAAGCGCTATGCACCCGCCTATCAAGACAGTCAGTGAAAGTGACAGTGCGGTGCGGTGCGGTGCGCGGAGCGATCTAATAAGGCGATAGAAATTCGAATAATAGTTGAAGTTTCAGTTGAAGGGTTTTGTTAAATTAATAGAAAGATAGATATTTTATATTACTATGTATATGTATAAAACAATTTGTAGCAAGTTACGTGATAAGTCCAAACAATTAAAATTGAATAATACCTATATAAAACAAAAAACATCATACATAATAGTGAAATAATAGTGTGCAGTGGTGTATGTGTAAACACATACACTATTGTTTACACACATTCCAGTTGATGCTGTTGTCTAAGCAAGAAATGCTTACTGTAAATGCAGCTTGATATGCAAAGAAATATTAGTGTTTCCTTGTGGGTTCACCAATAATTGTATGTGTAAACACATACACTACTGTTTACACATATTTCAGTTGATGCTGTTGTCTAAGCAATAAATTCTTACTGTAAATGCAGCTCAAGATGCAAAGAAATATTACGTTTTTCCCTGTGGGTTCACCAATAATTGTATGTGTAAACACATACACTACTGTTTACACATATTCCAGTTGATGCTGTTGTCTAAGCAATAAATGCTTACTGTAAATGCAGCTTGATATGCAAAGAAATATTACGTTTTTCCCTGTTGGTTCACCAATAATTGACTACACTGAATGATAATCAAACTCAACTTTATTTCACTATTAATATAACAAAACACTTCAACTATTACTGTCACTTTCGACTGTCTAGATAGGCAGGTAGATAGCGCTTATATTTGACAATTGAAGATGGTAGAATTTTCTATGGAATTCCATCGAAGCGTCGGTAGCGGTACTCTCGTCAAATCTGGAACGCCGGAGAACATCGAAGAATCGCGAAGCATCATTCGTATTGAGCACACTCTTAGCCACGTCAGAGTTGGTTTATGGCTACCAGTAGCTACCGGCGTTATTTTCTTTAGGGCATGTTTTAACACTACACACATATGTATGTAGATTTTTTCTGGAAAGTATGCACTCTGTCCAACAGATGACATACTATCTCACTATTTGTTGAGCCTTTAAAATTAAGATGTCAAAGGCAGATTACATTTTCGAATTTGGAATAAAAGTAGAATTAATTTTATTTAATTATTTGGAAATGCTGACTACTATAGGAGCTTTGGTTGATGGATTCATGCACTAGTCTTAAGCCACAAGTTGCGAATGATAAGTTGTAAGCAGTTAGATCAATGGGTTTCAACAACAACATTCATGCACAAGTCATAAGTTTTAAGTAGTTACTTAAGCAAAAATAAAATTCTCATGATTCAACATATATTCATTCATAGTTGATAACCAAATTAATTGGTCTCACAAAAAACTTGTAGCCAATCAGTTTTCCACAGAGGCATAATTTCTTTAAGTATACCTATTACATTTCAGTAGAGTTATGATGAATGAATAAACAGTTGGAACATGAGCTTAATTGAATCACAGGCTTTCATTTATGTTTATCACCTACACTAAAATTGTCAGAAGCAGCTTTCAAGTAAAATAAGTATTTATACAAATTACCTACCAGAGGTGCCCAACCCGCGAAATCCTGGACATTAATATCAACCTCCCTTTTCAGGAGTTCAGTTATATCTTCTAATTTGTTTCGCTTACATGCAATATGCAAAGGAGTTTCTCCTTTAGCATTAACCTTATTAAAATGTTCATTTATGAAATTTATATGATAACGTTTGTCATTATATTTGATTGTTTTTTGTTCTAGACTTCCCTCTGATTTTTCTTGGATTTTCATAGAAACATTTTCTTCTGAATTTGTCTTTTCTTCAGTATTTGTTTTGCTATCATTTATTACACGTAAAAAATATTCTTCGAGTTCAGTCAATAACTGTTCAGTATCTTTTGCTATATTGTGATAATCCACATCTCCTTCCCTATAGCAAATTTTACATTTTGGGCAGGTATATATATCTTTATTGGATCCCAAACAAGACTGACAAAAATAGTGTCCACATACTTTTATTTTAACGGGGTTTTTACACTTATTATAACAGAACCGACATTCTGGTTCACCTCGCAGTTTTTTCAATTCTGTTAGCATTAAATTTACATCCAAAATATCCATTCGAAAAAATTGGAATGCACGATAAAATATAAACTTTTAGCGCCCAAAGTATTTTGACATTGTTAAAAACATTCTTCTTCTTCCACAATAAGTCAGAAAGTGGCTACTTCATTTGTATGAAATACTTCCACAGGCTCCGCCTGTCGATAAAAAACTTTCACTCTGTAATGAACGGATATTCGTTATGGAATTGGAACGAAGTGAATGACAAACTTACGAGTTTTAAAAAGAATCACTTTTTGGACGTCTGAGATAGTATTTTTTTATGACATTAGTATGTTTTGAAAGGAAATTACTTTTATGGAACCCTTAAATAAGAAAAAATACAGTACCCAGTCGAATTCAACAGTTTCAATAATTTTTCGGACTTCTGTTGGCAAGAAGGTAATGGAGAAATCTAATTTAAAATGTAAATATCCCATTTTTTTACGATATAGCACCAGATATCTTAAAAATATCTTTTACACATTTGAATGTCTTGACGCGTCTGTAGGATATCTTGAATATTTTTTCACATATCATTGAGATATTCTACTACGTTGAGCAATATGCATCATAGAACAGAGTTATAAGAAGAAACATTGGAAAAATAGATGTCAGATTTGCCTGCAGGTGGTCACCCTACCCGTATCGAAACAAAATTTTGCTAGTTAGTTTTTAGCTACGATGCCTTTGTAACTTGATTCCTGTTGCGAAAAGTATGATCATGAGAGGCGAACGGAAGTTGAGAGGGAGGTATAAGTTAGTGAAGATAGAAAAAGAGAGAGTTACGTTTCGTATACTACTGCAGGGGCAAGAGCAAAAGGAGTGAGCACACATTTACGGTCGAGTAGGTTCTGAAGAATTGGGAGAAAACTATCATACGTTGCCAGTAATTTTAGCAGGAGATTTCAATGTTAATTTCGCGTCCAGCGATGGACAACTCTTGGTAAACTTTCTACAAGTTAAATTAGGAGTACAAATGAATAATAACCGAAATGAGCCTACCACAAGATATGGAACAAAACAAAGACACGCGACACCCCCGAAGAAGACATTGTATGGCGAAACACATGTTGGTTTTTGTAAAACTGTTCAGTGTTTTTTAAATATATGGAACAACAATCGATGCAGGTTTCTCTGGATATCTTCCTAATTTTTATTCGAATACATATTATAGTAATTGATAGTCGGTCTGATTAGCGATCCCTATAAGGTCTTAAATATATAATATTTATCTTAATTATATTTGCACAAGAAAAATACACCGCCCTGTACATGGCATCGTTCAGCCGATTACTTTTTAATTGAATGTGGTAGCGCGAGAGTTGCTGCCACCAAATCAGAAAAAGTTTGGAATCCGTTCTGATCACACGGATTTAAAATAAGTGGTTGGCTCGGTCACCAGTTATGTCCGTAGAGACTGGATTCGGTCATGGCTTGAATGCATGGTGTTTTAAAGGTTTGAGGAAATGAAATAATATCAACAGAGTTTCCACAAGCCAACTTCATTGATGAATGAAGTAGGTGAAATAATTGAATTAAACAATTGATAAAATAAAAATGACCAAAAAATTATGACTGAAGTTTAAACCTAAACAAAGCAATATTGATACTTTTCCCTTATATCTGATTTAATGAAAATTATTTAAACTGTGTGCAATTTGAAAGAAAAAGAAATATAATTATAACCAAGTGGAAACATACAAACAACCAAATTTATAAAAAATATCGTTTCTCTGAAAATATAATTGAAATCACAGGACAGAGGTATGCGTTGCCTGAATTCTAATAGATCTGTTATAAAAACAAAATGAAACATAACTATGAGGAACTATTAAGAGACCCACTTAATCGCTCCTCCCTGTAAAACGCGCATAAGACGCAATAACCTAATAATAATCTTAATAATGAAAAAGGGAACCCAATTCATAGGTATATGATAAATTTTCAATAATAACCTAGGTGTCAATTTGAGAATGTAAAACACATAGGTATGCGATAACATATACAATATAGATAAGATTTTTTAAGATATGCTCACCAACTAATCGTAAATGGACTCTCCTGTGGTCTCTGACAGAAGCCACTTTTCCCAAAACTGTCCCAAACTCTTATCAGGAACTCAAAAATATTCCCTCAATCAACTATACCGCAATAAACCACGCATAAACACCAATACCGAAATCACTTTGTGAATTTTCTAAATAATTTACCCAGAACTCCGTAAGAAGTCCAACCAACCTACTTTTGAGTTCGTACGCTCCTGACTTTTTACCTCAACTTAGCTAGCTGAATGAAATGCGAATAATCTCCCAAATATTGAGATCACTTCTTAAAACAGTGACTTGAAATATCTTCGTATTTCAGTACCTTAAGAATTTACCCAGAACTACATAGGAAGTCCAACCGATCTACTTCTGAGTTCATACGCTACTGACTTTTTACCTCAAGTCAGCTAGCCAAATGAAACGTGAATATTCAATAATCCGAAATCACTTCGCAACTTGTGTCTTGTGTCTTAGTGTGTCTTGAAATATCTCGTATTTCAATAACTCACGAACTTCCTCACTCTCGGTAGGAAATTCAACTCGCCTACTTCTAATGTCTCCTTTTTACCTCGATTCGCCTAAACCGCGAATGATCAATGAACGCGAAATTACTTCGCAAATTCCCTCAAGAATAAACCCACCCTCTATATGAAATTCAACTAACCTAACCATGACTCACTTCTACCTCAGTTCAATTAAACCGCGAATAATTATCAATACAGAGACTCTTTGCGACAAAGTGTATTTAGGACCCTTTCCAGGGGTTCAAACGACCCGGTCAAAAGAACGCGAACTACTCGCGTGTCCGCGCAAGACTGACTTAATGATTTTTTCAAACTGCTCAGCTACCCCATTTAGGGTTTGCAGTTGAAAATATTCCAGAAAATTTCTACCAATCAAAAGTCTAGAATTATTTTTGAAGCTGGTACTCTTATCGACATCCACGGTCCAGCAGATAAGTCCGCAAGAATTTCCGTCAAGTCTCCCGCTATTTCTAAAGTAGCGAGCATGCTACTGATATCTAGATATCACTAAAATTGTTATAAAATTGTTCGTTTCGTTAACCATCTGACGAACGTCAACCCTCAGAAGTCGAAACTTGTGCGAGCAATAGATTAACGAGGTCTCACCTTTTAGCGTGCGATTACCCAGTACGGTGGCCCGGCAGGGAATCGAACCCCGGTCTTCCGCTTGAAAGGCGGATGTGCTAACCTCTACACTACCGAGACCACTACAAGGGTTATTTTGATATTTTCGTTCAAGATAGCTCGAATCATAGTATAAAGATAAAATATGTATCTTATTCCTCATACCATGAGCGTATGGTCTCGATCTTGCAATCAATCACAGTAATTACTGATGTATCCGATAATGAAAATAAATAAAAATTGAAAAAAATCCTTTCAAAAATGTTAATGTATTTATTAAAACCCATAATAAATTTAAATATTTGCAAAAAATTATTATATGTTTATGAATATACATGTGTATATTATTCTGGTATATGAGATAAAATACACGAATACAATATGAAGTAAATCAGTACTTGGAATATTTCTAGTGAAGTGTTATCACATGATTACACAAGTGAAACATCGTCAGTCTGGACATACGTCCATAATCGTTGAGTTTGATACACCAAAAGTGGTAAATTTCACGAAAAATTTTAAACATGCAAACGTTGCCGATTATCGAGGCAATTCTGGCGCATACAAAAACATCATCAGTAATCTGTCAAAATTATGGTAAAGGCTGTATAATTCAGCTAATAATTTTCGATGTCAAATATTATTCATTCAACATTTAATCGAGTATGTAATAAAATAAAATATTAATATCTTGGTCTTCATCCGCAACCGATGTGCATGTAGATGTGGAATCCTCATTGCCTTAGTGACTATAGAGGGCAGTACGTTACCTTCTTTAAGCCGAATCTGATGTATAAAATGGCATTTAACGTTTTTACCGACAAACGGTTGCGAAGCTTTGTTTTAACTATATTTATTTGCTAAAAACACGTTCAATTTTTGCATTGGAATGTGGTAGTGATATTACTGATATTGCCAACTGTGATAAAAATCAGGTACCTGTATTAGGTACCTGAAATAACAAATATTACCTGAATTATTCATTCCAATACTGTAATAACTAATTATCTTCTATAATATGTAACGATTACCAACTATTAAAGGGATCCTAACCTAGTTGTCAAAATTTCTATGAAATTTCGTACGCAAGATAGTAAAATAATAGTATGTTTTATGGTTTAACTTTTATAAAATACCTATTTTATATGCTGAAGAATATGCTATATGCTGAACAACAAATAAAAATCCTAAACAATGTAAAATTATGCTAAATCTAGTATAACATATGCTAAATAGGCATCTTTGAACATCATACTCCGATTCGATCATGCGTTCTGTGATTTAATACCAAAAAGTGGGGAAAGTAACCTTACTCGGCCTTTAGCTTTTACAGTTGGCATACTGTTTTGTGTGTGGTGTCTGGATTTGGAAGAATAAATAGTTTGATCACAAATTAAGTATTCAATCTGTGGTTTGGTGATTATTGTTTCATATGTTATGAATTGTGAACTATCATTTTGAGGGAATTGAAGTCAAAACGAATAAGTATTTCTAAATTTTGATATCAGTTACTGCTATAAACGAAAAATGGCTGGTGCTACGAAAAGGGCAGCTTCAGTTTTTGAAGACCTCTCCAATGTGGAATTCGAGACAAGTGAAGATGTCGAAGTTATCGACAAGTTCAAGAATATGAATCTTAAAGAAGAACTTCTCAGGGGAATTTTTGCATATGGTAAGAAAATTTTATATCCAGGTCATTGCTTTTACTAACCTTATTTTTTCCAAGGATTTGATAAACCATCTGCTATTCAGCAGAGAGCTATAAAGCCTATTATGAAAGGAAGAGACGTGATTGCACAGGCTCAGTCTGGTACTGGTAAAACTGCAACATTCTCAATATCCATTCTACAGTCTGTAGATCTTACGATGAGAGAAACCCAAGTTTTATGTTTGTCCCCAACTAGAGAATTGGCAGTTCAGATTCAAAAAGTTATTCTAGCTTTAGGGGATTTTATGAATGTTCAATGTCATGCTTGTATTGGTGGCACAAATTTAGGAGAAGACATAAGAAAATTGGATTATGGACAACACGTTGTCAGTGGAACACCAGGAAGAGTATATGGTAATTATTTATGAAAAAAAAATGTTATGAAGTATGTACAGTTTTGTTATTTCAGATATGATTCGTAGACGAGCCCTACGAACTAGATCTGTGAAAATGTTGGTATTAGATGAAGCCGATGAAATGTTGAACAAAGGATTCAAAGAACAAATTTATGATGTTTATCGATTTCTCCCACCCTCTACACAGGTTGTTTTGATTTCTGCCACTTTACCTCATGAAATTTTGGAGATAACTTCCAAATTTATGACAGATCCAATTCGTATATTGGTGAAACGGTAGGTTACATTTTTTTTCTGTTGAAATAAAAAACACATGGGATGCATGCATACTAAACAAAATCATGAGTTAGTGCTCAGTAACATATTCATTCCGAATTGATTTACTTTTGTTGGTATTTTAGTTTTGCTTGGCGATAAGGTTTAAATGGTATAACAACAAAAAAAACTATGTTGTATTGTCACTTATACTGTCACTTTACAATGTTAATTTTCATGTATATAAACTTAATTCATGAGCTTGCCTCTATTACGTATTTTATCAATTGAAACAGACCAGTACTTAAGTCGAAGAAAATTGATTATACTGTGGCCATTTTTAATCCTGAATATCTCTTTGCATAATCATATCGAGCATAGCAAATGTGACTATCACCGATTTTGTATGGACCATTAAAAAAGAATTCCCGCTGTAAGTTACTCTTTTTGGCAACAATTTCACTTATGTTTCTCACATAATCGGTATTTCCTAATTTGTAATTAATGTCATCTGAACTTTACATTGACAACTTTTTCCTAATTCAACCCATTGCTGGGTCTCAAATGATTAGGTGCATAAATGTGAATAATTCATTTATTATGCTGGAATAACATCATGAAATGAAATTCCAAATATAATTGACAGATATGGTAATATATTTAAATGAATTTAAATACCATTTGTTGCTACAATTTTTTCAATAACTTGTGAAAGTTCTGAACTCATCACAGGTAATTATGACTTCCAATGATCTCTGTGAAATATATATTGTTACTGTTTATATTATTACTGACTAATTTTCCCTTCTGTAAACAAATTGCATGTTTCTTGGGAAACAAATGGATAATGGGGTTGAAATTGGCATTTAAAGTTATCTTATTTGCAAGAAATTAAGACCTTGAAATTGATGTTTTGTCATTTTATACTCTTTAGGAGACCATATCTATTAAGGTAGATTAAACCGAAAATTTTAAAATCAGATAATGATTAGCAGGCAAAAATATTCATAAGAAACAACTCAGTGGTTGATGAATGTGTGTAATTTTTTTTTTAATTTTCAGTGATGAATTGACTTTGGAAGGTATTAAACAGTTCTTCGTAGCTGTGGAACGTGAAGAGTGGAAATTCGACACTCTCTGCGACCTTTATGATACTCTTACTATAACTCAAGCTGTTATCTTCTGTAATACAAAAAGGAAGGTGGACTGGCTGACAGAAAAAATGAGAGAAAACAACTTCACTGTGAGTGCAATGCATGGAGATATGCCCCAAAAGGAGAGAGACAACATCATGAAGGAGTTCAGGTCAGGACAGAGCAGAGTTCTTATTACCACCGACGTTTGGGCCCGAGGAATAGATGTTCAGCAAGTTAGTTTGGTAATAAACTATGATTTACCAAATAATCGTGAATTATATATTCATCGCATTGGTAGATCTGGGCGTTTTGGACGTAAGGGTGTGGCAATCAACTTTGTCAAGTCCGATGACATTAGAATTTTAAGAGATATTGAACAGTATTATTCAACGCAAATTGATGAAATGCCCATGAATGTCGCTGATTTGATATAAGCTTTTTTTTGTTCTGTATTGTTGGATGAAATTGTATATCATTTTACCAAATAAGAGCCAATAAAGGGTTTATTTATTTTCCTATACCTTGAGATACATTTGATAAAAATTATGGATGAATAGGTATATATTTGTTTTTTTTATAAAATAAAGATTACTGTGAATTGAAATACATTTTGATTAATTTTTTCAGCTGGCAAAAGTAGTAGATTACAGCCGTTCCTAGGCCTTCCCCTACCACTATTATGTATTAATTGCTTTTTTTGTTTAGTAAAATCAAGGCGATGTGACCTTGAAGTGTCTGGTGCATGGATCATTCAGAATTTTGTTCGTATGAGATTTTGTGTGTGTATGACGTAATTACATTTGGTTGGTGTGTGTGTGTGTGAGAATGCACGGTACAGGGTTTATCATGTGCGTGTCTGTGTACAAACATACATCTGCATACTTCAAAGATCCTCCAAATAATGAATGTTTCATCGGTGTGAGCCTACCAAGTTAGTGGTGTGTCGTCACGGCAGCAACCGTTCAACGGTAGGAGAGCGAGATGTGCACCCCACAGCGTGTGGCTGAGTAATGCGTATTCATCGGCGTGTCCTAACCTCTCCCGATGCGGCGATGGCTGTGACGTAACGCATCGCTCTACCCTCGCTGATGATGGTAACTCGCAGGCGGCGAGGACTGTGTTAGCGTCTGTCCTTTACGATGACGCAACGACCGCTGTCTGTTCGTATCGATTTCTGTTAACGCGTTCAGCTGAGAGGTGGGCTTGGCTGTGACGTCTGATCAGATTAGATATTATAAAAACACCCATTATTAATTAGTTACAACTCCCAAGAATTACACTCAAGTACAAATACTCTAACAAATACTTGGCCCATTCACTCACAACTATTCAAAAAGTATATATCGAGTCCCAGGCACTTTGCTGATTGGGTCGGATCTTTCCTGCACTGATGAGAGGTAATACCTCGAAACTGGTCTGTGAGTAATCTACTTGAATAATTTCAGCATCGTCCTGCTGCTGGATGAACGAGAAACATCTGTGAGGTTAATCTCTATGAGGTATGCATGAATTCACATATAATTTAATATCCCTCGTGGTATTGGCCGGAAAAGTGGTCGTTTTCCAGCAGACAATTACCAGAACCTTCGGTGTGGGTAGTATTCAATTTCATTTTATTTGCTGAAAAATAATTCTCAATTTGATTTAGAGATGAGTTCATCTTGTCTACAGCTACTTTCAGGTCTTTATTTGCTATAGATAGTAACGTATCGTCAGCAAATAAGTTGATGAAGTCACTAGTATGGTATGTGTTTATGTCATTTATGTAAATCAAAAATAACAAGGGCCCTAGTACACTTCCCTGGGGCACTCCGAACTTTGTAGTGACTGGAATGGATAATTTATTTTCAATATTCGTGACTTGTTGTCGATCGTTTAGATAAACCAATTTAGCACAACCCCTTTAATCCCAATTGACTCTAATTTTTTTAAAAAGATATTTCTGTCAATTGTCTGGAATGCTCGTCGTGAGTCAAGAAAAACCGTAACAACGTATTCTCCCTTATCAATTGAATGTATCCACTTGGTAACAGTCATCTGGGAAGAAACCCTGGGGAAGGACTGGTTCAGCAAAAAAACTAACGGTTCAATAATTATATCATGAATGGCAATATTCTTGGGAAAAGTGCTCTTAGAGCGCCTTAAAGTTTATTCTGTAGTGCTTGTGTGTTTTACTTAAAAAAATGGTAGATTAAGTTCTGTCCAAAATGATCTGAAATAGCTGTTGCAGCCGCTGAAGAGAAATGCCTAGCAAACAAATCTGCGACCGTATATTGATCTTCAATTTCTTGATTGTTATATTTCAAAACTATACATATGATGGATTTTTACTTTACTTATTTATGATACTCCATACTTGTTTAGTTTTATTGTTATATATTTTTGTATTATAATAGTGGTTCTTTTCTTGTTTAATTTCGAATTTGTGAATTTTTGGTTTTGCCCTATAGCTATGCATCATATCAGGGTCTTAGTGTTACTAGAAGAAATAAGCCAGAACAAATCCTTTAAGGTTTTTCCTTCTTGTATGATATCATTTGTTATCCATGGCTTGGAAATTTTTTGTTTGAGTTTTATATTTTGGATAGGAGACGAGACATTGAAGCACCATGAAATCTGGTCAAAAAAATAAGAAAATCAAGTTGTCACATCCTGGTAGTATAATTCTGTCCAGTCGACAGACATCAGATATGTTCGAAACTCTATTCACATTTGAAAGTACCTATCATTAGGTAGGGTAGTGACCATATAGTCGATATGACCATTGCTGTAAGTAAAAATTCTAGTTGGGCCCATATAGTGGTTATCTGGTAGGTAACAATCAAAAATATCTTTGAGAAGTTTTGTATCTTTGATGACTTGAGAATATCTACATTAAAAATCTCCGCACAATATCAAATAATGTGAACGATCCGTACCTATGCTGATTGCCTGGGTCAAGCAATTGATAAACATATTTATGTCACTATCGGGTGGTCTATACACAGATATAACACAATTTTTTTACCATCAATTCTCAAACAAACGGCACTCATTTCAAAATGAGATTCTACACATACATTTTTGATGGCAGAAATTTCGTTAATTTGCTGATTTGACTTCTTTGTATAATAACAATCGTATGATTGAATATGCATTTTCCAATTCAGAACAAAATTATAATTGAATAAAATCAATATTAATATCAAAAAACTGAATATATTCAAGTAGAAAAAGATAAAATAATTTCAAACAATCCGTTTCCTCAAGTCCTTAAGTCCACTGAAAAGGCGGCGTAACATCTTTTATCAAAATTAATGTACCTGGTGCAACCGGAGTAATCGGTTCGATTCACTTGCTACGTTGATGTGGAAATACACAATTTTCCATCGACGGCAGAAATCCTGGTGGATTCGTTGGAGTAATTGCCACCGCGATAAACGGTTCAAAAGGGTTAACGTGAGATCGTAGTCAGGAATGGCAGACAGGAGTTCTAAAGTCAAAAAATGGCCGGGAGTCAGAACTGAAATATCATTAGGAGCTGAACTTGAAGGTGTTAATGGGCGAGAGTTCAACAATGATCCAATTTGAATCAGCACCGTATAAAGTTCTTCATATGCCAGAACCTGTTCACCGGTTGTCTTAATCAAATGATTTTTCGCTGATTTGATTCCCGTCTTCCAAATACCTCCGAAGTGCGGTGCTGAAGGGGGGTTGAAGTGAAATTCTATATTCTCAGAGGACGTGGCCTCTTGTAAAAAATTAAGCTGACTACCAGCTCCAATGAAATTTGTCCCGTAATCATTGCTTATCGAAAAACATCGTCCTCGACGAGCTACGAAATAGCGAAGAGCTACTAAAAACTCGAGTTCGATATGAATCGCTTTCGTAGCGAGACATACAAATAGACATATGTATGCCTTCATAGTTCTTGAGTCCCTATGTTTATTCATAGTTACAAAAATTGGATCACCATAATCCACACCAACGTTAGAAAAGGGCTCAGTTTGTGAAATGCGTGGTAGAGGAAGATTCCCCATGGGAGGTTGTCATGATACAGGGTGCGTCTTCCAACATGCCATACATCGAGACATAATTTTGCGAATTACGCGCTTTAATGCCAAAATCCAACATTGTTGAGGTAGTAAAAACTGTACAGTTCGTATACCTGCATGAAAATACCTTTGGAAATGTTCAATAATTAAATAAGTGAAATCGGAGTTACTGGGTAAAAGGAGCGGATGTTTTTTATGGTAAGGTATATTTGAATTTATTAATCTACCTACAACTCTGAGAAGTCCCTCATTATCTATAAATATATTAAATTTTTTAGAGGCTTCAATAAATTATTAGATTCAATTGAATGCTATTTGTTGAGTATGTTTAACAAGAAGTTTCGTTGCGTTTTGAAGCTTATTAGAGGAAAGAGAACCAGACAATTTGCTTGTAAGATTTTTCGAATTG
The DNA here is from genome assembly GCA_015342045.1 of Leptinotarsa lineolata. Lineage (NCBI taxonomy): Eukaryota > Metazoa > Arthropoda > Insecta > Coleoptera > Chrysomelidae > Leptinotarsa > Leptinotarsa lineolata. The sequence continues at coordinate 4,968 of WOGR01000514.1, read as the reverse complement.
AAAATGAATCGTTGGCAATATGCTAATCGTTGTAATTTTCCGAATGATGATATGTCTTAATATTTCGCTCAGTGTGAACGATTCACTGATATTGAACCAAGTTTGCGTTCCTCTTCAGGTATCAATACGTTTTGAAATCTGATTTGTGCCAATTTTGCAAAAAAGTGGGACCTTGAAACCATAGACGATGTTTTAGCAATTCAGACGGAAGAAGCCCTCGCGACGCTATATCAGCAGGATTCTAGTTCGAATCAACATGATGCCATAATTCAAGGGTCACTTTATCCTGAATATATGTGACCCTTTTCCATCTGTGTGAGGAAGCTTTAATCCACGCAAGAATAATTTCCGAAACTGTCCATGCCCAAATAAAACCGAATTTAAAAGTTTACTTTGGTATACACTAAGGACAAATGACATTGAAGAAGAGAGTACAGCAGCACACAACTCCAAACATGGAATAGCGATGGCGCATATCTATAGATATGCGCTTGAGCGGGGCAATTTTTGATTTCGCACACACAAAATATAGCTTTAACTTATGATAATGTATTTCACGAAAATACATAACAGCAGCATAACCTATTTCGGAAGCGTCACAAAAGGAGTATATATCTAGATTCTGTGCTGAACTCTTGAGGTGTCGACATCTCAATATTATAGAGACCAGCCTCACAAGAAGAAAGCAAAAATCGGGTGTGTATTGTGCTAATTTCTTATTCTATATTTTTATATACTTTCTTTCATCCAACGAATAATATAGTTGTAGTTTGAGTTCGGGATTATGGATTCGGATTCGGGGGAAGACGAACCTTCCTCTATAAAAAAGCGAATATTGGAGACGGAAGCGGTGATGATGGGACAGCAACGATGAAGAAGTAGAAAATATCTTCAATTCACACTCACTTGCAGATAATACTGACGAATTTAATATTTCTGAACTTCGAAATCGTAATCTATAATATTTATCCGAACAAAACCTAACCAATAACTTGACAAAAACACAAGACAAACAGGGACAAACAAAATAGATACTTTTTTATAAAGAAAGACTGGGACCGTTTCTCGTTATAATCGGGGCTACACAATCTGGAAATGATATTGGACGATTTAATCACTTGAAGCTAGCGAAGGAGATTTTTGACTTGAAATTAAGTATCATTGATGCATATAATTTTGTTAATAACGAAACTAATGAAAATAGGGGATGCAAAGTGTATATACCATAGCTGCGAGGCATTTTCCGAGGAATTGATACAAATTTGTTAGATGAAGAGGTTGAACATATGATCAAAAGTCTATTTCCAGCTCTTGAGGTGAGGAGAATGAACAAAAGGGTTATAAAAGACGGAAAAACACAGTATAAACCTACACCCACTGTACTTATCATATTTGAGGGTGCTACATTACCAGGAGAGGTTAAATTATGCTACATGACACACTTTGTCACACCTATGTAACTCAAGTAATTCAATGCTATGCGTGCCTATCATATGGTTACACTAGTAACCAGTGTAAAGGTAAACGTAAATGTTTCAGTTGTTCAAAGGAACATGATACGGAAGAACAATAAGAAAATTGTATTGAGATTGAAGGAAAAATTATAAGGGTAATCACAAGTCAGTACACTCAAACAAGTCAAAGCTTTTCTCCGCTATTTCAAAGTAATAGTCCAGACAACAATATACCAGAAAATATACCAATTAGACATTGACGTCAAATATATCAGGACATAACCACGACCAATAAATGCACCTACAAATGGGGTCATGATGGACCATATTCATAAAGAAAATAGTAAAAATAATTCAAAAATTTTCAACATTAGAGACTATATATCATTTGGGCCCACTGGTGCCATTCAAAAATTTTTGAATGATTTTGTCATCTCAGCTCCCTACTAGTGACGAATCAATCTGTTCGAAGGATGTCCAACAAGTTTTATCTTTGCCTTGTCTAACCCATAGTCAAATGTTTTATTCTCTTCAGATTTCATGTGCTACAATCTATGTGTCCATGTTGGTGATAACAACACGGGGCTCATGTTTTTATGGCAAGAGGGTATGAGCGGTCGAGGTGATAATGAAATTGCTTCTGCATCTTTAAAGCACTCAGCAGACCTGAATTTACATTGCCAAATTATTAATCCTGAAAAATCAAAAGTTATGTTGTTTGGAAGTAGACTTCAGTGTAAAAAAGTGGAGGACTCTATCAATATTACGGTGAATAATAAGCAGCTGGAAATGGTTAGGGAAGCAAAAAACCTAGGAGTAATTATGGACCCTGACTTGAAATTTGAAAAACATATAAATAGACAATTGCAACAAGCGTACTGTGATCTTAAATAATAATAATGATAATCGACATTTGCTTCCCATTAAAGTTGAAAAATCATTATGTGAAACACTAGTTTTATCAGCCTTAAATTATGCTGACTCTCTCTACGTCCCTAATTTAACAACACTCTATAAGAAAAAGATACAGAAACTTCAAAACTCATATCTGAGATTATTCTACAGTATTAAAGGACGACAAAGAGTTTCTCATAAATTGAAAGAAATCGGGTGGTTGAATATGGATAATAGAAGAAAACATCATGCTGTTGTTCTCTACTACAAAATAATAAGAAAACAAGTTCCCTCTTACTTACATAAGAAAAAACTTACCGTACAGATGTACATAACTTGAATATTAGAAATAAAGGCCTACTGATTGTACCTCCTTTCAAAACGGAATATTTTAGACAGTCATTTGGCTACCAAATTTATTCTCTGTGCAATCCGATTCTGAATATAAGAACACAAAATGCTCACAAATTCAGACAATTTTACAAAGAATATCTTCTTGAATCTCAAATTTTGTAAAATGATTTTTTTTCTTTTTTTTTAGGTTTTAGCAAAATATGATTTTTTTGTACCATTACACAGGTTTATTGGGGTTGAGTGGAAGAATATTTTCTGTCGTGTTTACGCAACAGAAAATAAACTTCGCCCTTTATTTCTATATGTAAACCTTGATTTATGATATTTATTGTTTTTTTTTACGTGGAAATAATAAAGACGGTTATTATTATTATTAAATATCTCCCAGATATTAGGTATAGGAAACCAGGATCATCATAAGTGATGTTGATGTTCAAGGGTTTGAAAATGTTCGTAAGTTTTTTGGTTTGGTCACCTATGTATGTGAATGTAGTCCATCTGTGTGTTGTGTTATAAACCGAACACGAAAATAACACAACAAATAAACAACCGTGAAAAAGAAGAAGACAAAAACCTAAACGGAGTGTACAGCATACAATGTTCAGACTGCAACAAGTTCTAAATAGGCCAAACAAAGAAAAAAACTGATCCAAAGGTACGACGAGCACAAGAAAGTATACAAATCCAATAACATATAAACAGTTTCGTTATCCAATTCTGAAAAATTTTGTCACTGCAGTCGGAAGTATTCAATTTCTTCCTTATGATTTCAGTTGTAGTTATTTCTTCCAATCGCGATCATTTTCTGAATTGAACATTGATGACACGACGATGATAACCATACTCGCATTTCCCAATTTCTAGTCGTCACCGTAACATGACTTCAAATTTAATTTTATGACTCTTCAGCCAATCATAAAACTCAGTTAGTAACAATTGTCCAATACGAACCGCCAATTCCAGAGTCCACGTGGACTATAGTTGGCAGCCGGTTCATTTTCATTTAATGGTTTTTTGGCCTTTGTGAGTGCCACCACCTTTGTGTGTACAATATCGTTTACTTCGACTATACCTTGGTTTTAACCTACGTAGCCACTAACTTACAGTTTTACACATAACTAGTGTCGAAATTACCATTTGTATCTATATTTTTCTGGTAGTTCCATCATATCAAAAGCTGATGATGTTTCTGAATATGGTTGACAACTGTGAATAACATTTAAAAAAACAAATCTTGGTTGTAAATCTTTCTCATTTTTTTTCTCATTTGATTTTTTCATAATTTGTCTTCATTATTTCATTTTAATTATTATTGTCTGGATATTATGGCAAATTATTGTTTATTCAATTTAACAATTCATTTTCATTTGACGTCACAATGATTTTTTTCTTCATAAGTAAGTGATCACATTCCATTAACTTTTTCTCAATCTTTATATTTTTTCATTATTTTTGTTTATTTACTCATCCAAATATTTCGATTCTGGTATTTTTTTTATTTTTGATATTTTATTGATTCTTTATTCAAAACTTACTGAAACAGTTTAGCGTGAGATTTTCATTATAACCCTTAGAACTGTTGCTAAATTGCGAATAAATTTGTCAATGACTATTTGGAATAAAAACATTCAATATCTTAGAACGAAAAATCTTCCCAACATTTTACAATGTATGGTTTTAACTGTAATTTCTTTTTCAGGTAATGATCCAATTGTAAGTCTGGAGGAAGCTCGTCGCTTCATGGTCGACTGTTTCAAAGCTGTTGGATGTAATCTGAATCATGCTGAAATAGTGGCAGAAAATTTATTAGCGGCCGATTACAGAGGACATTACAGCCATGGAATGAATAGACTAGGTAATGAACATAAAGCAATCCAGCAAGGATAACGTCAAACTCAAACTCCTTTTCAGAACAGAATATAAAGTGAAATCAGTGCAATATGTAGGTACTTTTATACTTTAGACCTAGAACTACCTACTAACTTATCTCATAAAACTTGAATACTTCAATATCTTGTTAATTTTGGGTTGTGACTTTTTCAGCCAGGGTGCCAAATAGTTCATTCCTTTATTCTCACTGTGGATATCATTAGCGGTCGAATGATTCTTATAATTAATAAAACGGAGAGGAAATTTTGTATGTGAAGTGTATAGCGCTTTCGACTTGCGTCATCTTCAGTGCTCACCTGGAAGCAAGTAATCTTATTGGAAAAGAGTTTGAATGAACATTTTTTGAAAGTTAAAAGTTTAGGTGAAATTTTTTTTT